>JAIFZK010000090.1:952500-957500 GCA_027481765.1 Tenualosa thibaudeaui
TGTGCCAAATAAAAACACATTAACTTAATAATAATAATAATAATAATATCTATCATTGTGCCATATAAAACATTTCCTCACATTCTCAGTATTTCACAGAGACAGTGGGGAGAGAGAGGCCCAGACAGTCAGTGTGTGTGTGTGTGTTTGAGACACACAGGGAGACAGTGGGGAGAGAGAGGCCCAGACAGTGAGTGTGTGTGTGTGTCTGTTTTTCCACACTTACAATGAGTACAATACTCTGTGATTCATTAGCTCAATAGATAAACTTGTACAAGACAATTTCACCACACACATTCACAAACACACACATACACGGACACACACACTCATACACACAAACACAAACTCAGTAAATAAGCAAGTATTAGAGTGAAAAAAGAAGACCAGTCCAGCGTAAATATTGGTGCAAACTCATTGCCTTAAATGATTTAGATAAACATAACTAGGTCTTTTTCAAGTTGCAGTATGTTAACGTGAAAGAGACTATGCTAGAGTTACAGTCTGTTAACGTGAAAAGTAAAGTGCGCTATGACTCAAAACAGAAACCCAAATGCAGATCAACACTATTTAATATACGAAGAGCAAGGGACTTTACATAAAAGTACGCAGTGGAAGAAAAACTCAGGAGATCTCGTTAAGGCAAAAACACACAAGTGATCCAACAAAGGGTTTCCAAAAACAGGTATCAAAAAAGGGCAGGGGTTCGGGGAAAACAGAGGAAACTCAAAAACATCCAAAAGATAGAAGACAGTTATTTAAGCTTCTTCAAAGGGCTCAGGAAGAACAAAAAGCTCAAACGAATTCCACGAGGCAGACACGAGAAACAAGAGCAGGTAAAAACGCGGAAAACAGAACTCACAGGAAGGTGAGAAGATTACATACAGACTTACATTAACGAGGAACATGGTCAGATGAACGGACAAGGGACAGAGAAAAGACTGGGGTTTATATAGGGGACATGAATACTAAGACAAACAGGGGGCAGCTGAAACTCATTTCGGGGAAAACAGAATCATGAGGAGCAGGTGCAGAGCAGGGGAGGAGAAAGGGGCAGGGCAGGCAACAGAACAAAAGCACATGGGAAATGAAAACAAAGCACAGAGGTTGCAATTCATAGATAGTCCAGTGGGGGAGCCAAGGTATCAAGAAGCAGGACCATGACACTGTGCTAAAGTTACAGTCTGTTAACGTGAAAGAGACTGTGCTAAAGTTACAGTCTGTTAACGTGAAAGAGACTGTGCTAACTTGAAATAGACTAATCAGCAAAATCTAAGAGTAGAAATGCCACATTATAAAACTACTGATGTAAAAAGTAGTACTTAAATGTACTTAAATTATTAAAAAAAAAGTGCCATTTCTCTTCAGTAACATTCTACAAAACTGATCATAGATTATCGATGATAGATTATTGATCTTTCATTCATAACAAGTAAACAATCAGGTCATGGGCAATTACAGCAATGGAAGTCTAATCATTTTGGGCTTGTCAGTCTGTCTTTTAAAGAAGACCTACAACTGTGTCAGACTGATCCAGAGTGAAGTGAAGCAACACTATCCAAGAGCATTGGGTAGCCTGCTGCTTCTGTGGTGCATGGGGAGCAGTGAGTGTGTGCATGTGTGTTTGAGACACACAGGGAGACAGTGGGGAGAGAGAGGCCCAGACAGTGAGTGTGTGTGTGTGTGTGTGTTTGAGACACACAGGGAGACAGTGGGGAGAGAGAGGCCCAGACAGTGAGTGTGTACATGTGTGTTTGAGACACACAGGGAGACAGTGGGGAGAGAGAGGCCCAGACAGTGAGTGAGTGTGTGTGTGTGTGTGTGTTTGAGACACACAGGGAGACAGTGGGGAGAGAGAGGCCCAGACAGTGAGTGTGTACATGTGTGTTTGAGACACACAGGGAGACAGTGGGGAGAGAGAGGCCCAGACAGTGAGTGTGTGTGTGTGTGTGTTTGAGACACACAGGGAGACAGTGGGGAGAGAGAGGCCCAGACAGTGAGTGTGTGTGTGTGTGTGTGTGTGTGTTTGTTTGAGACACACAGGGAGACAGTGGGGAGAGAGAGGCCCAGACAGTGAGTGTGTGCATGTGTGTTTGAGACACACAGGGAGACAGTGGGGAGAGAGAGGCCCAGACAGTGAGTGTGTGTGTGTGTGTGTGTGTGTGTGTGTGTGTGTGTGTGTGTGTGTTTGAGACACACAGGGAGACAGTGGGGAGAGAGAGGCCCAGTCAGTGAGTGTGTGTGTGTGTGTGTGTGTGTTTGAGACACACAGGGAGACAGTGGGGAGAGAGAGGCCCAGACAGTAAGTGTGTGCATGTGTGTTTGAGACACACAGGGAGACAGTGGGGAGAGAGAGGCCCAGACAGTGTGTGTGTGTGTGTGTGTGTGTGTGTGTGTGTGTGTGTGTGTGTGTGTGTGTGTGTGTGTGTGTTTGAGACACACAGGGAGACAGTGGGGAGAGAGAGGCCAAGACAGTGAGTGTGTGCATGTGTGTTTGAGACACACAGGGAGACAGTGGGGAGAGAGAGGCCCAGACAGTGAGTGTGTGCGTGTGTGTGTTTGAGACACACAGGGAGACAGTGGGGAGAGAGAGGCCTAGACAGTGAGTGTGTGTGTGTGTGTGTGTGTGTGTGTTTGAGACACACAGGGAGACAGTGGGGAGAGAGAGACCTAGACAGGAGTCTAGATAGGAGGTTGGTGTGTATTTGCGTGCATGTGGAGATGTGTGTATGGTGTGCATGAACCTTGAGCCTATAAACCACAGTATAGCATGCCTACACCAAAATATATATTGACAAGCACTTACAATATATATGGAAATAAATGCAAATATTCCAATGCTCAAGTCTGTTGCAAATATCAGCATATTTAGCCAGCAGTCACTGAGACTCATGTACTGTGGAAGTCAGATGAGTGATTATCACTACATCTGTCTCCATGGTAACTGTGTTTGAACATTATCTACATTTACATTTATACATTTAGCAGACGCTTTTATCCAAAGCGACTTACAACTTGTCAACTGTTCAGGGCCAGTCTCCCCTAGAGCAACTTAGGGTTAAGTGCCTTGCTCACGGTGCTTGGCAGCTGGGATTCGAACCCACAACTTCTCAGGCTACTTCCACGCTAGCCAGGTTCCTTAACCTCTACGCTACCACTGCCTCTCTGTGGTTAACTCTGCTAAATGTTACAGGCAAGTACTCCACCCCTCCCACATTTGACCTATTGGTTGGGACCCAATTTGGCCATCCTTTGCCCCTAAGATTCTCTGCCAAGGGCACAGACGATTTTTTTGAGTCTAGAAACAGGACCAGTCAGTTCTAGAAGTTTCTGACGGAACCACTGTATTCCGTATACAAATAAAAGGTTGGAGTGTAGTGTGGAGTATATCCCAGATGGACACTTTATCTGTGAGTGACGTAACCCCAGACAGTGTGAGCAGAGAGGTGCTGAGATCCACCTGCAGTCGGACCCTCAGATCCTCCACCAGTGGCTCCAGTGAGGAGATGGTGTCCAGGACCAGCATGTATCTGCTGTGCCCCAGGCTGTATCGATACACATGTAGACTGCTGCTGTTCCCCAGTCTTCATCAGACACATTTCCCTCCTCCTCTGCAGACAAACACACAGGTACAAACGCAGTGGCCATGTTAGATTAGGCAGACACCTGTGATCCACCTGCAGTCGGCCCCTCAGATCCTCCACCAGTGGCTCCAGTGAGGAGAGGGTGTCCAGGACCAGCATGTACACATGGTACTCCTAGCTGTACCTGTACACCTGTAGACTGCTGCCGTAGTAGAGTCCAGCCTTAAACACTACAGCACTGTCTTCATCATCAGAGACTCTTTTCCTTCCTTTGTTGTCCTCTGCACAGACAGTCCCACACTACAGCACTGTCAGTTTGACTCCTTAAAGGCATACCAGTCACAGATTTTTTGAAAAAATTGCAGCAACATTGTACATTCTCACCAATCCTTGTGAATTTACTTTTACCAAATTTACAGAAGAACAGGAACCGACAATGATAATTTTTGTACGTCACATTGACAGAGAAGCCGGTAATAAATGCAATTTCAATTAAATTTCGATTTCATTTACTTTCAGTGTTTTAGTGTTTCAGATCCTGCTCATGTAGTAACTGTGGAACCTACACTAGAACCGGTGAGAGAGCCTTCATTCACCCCGTAATGAGCCATTTAATCATCAAAGTGACTATGAAGCTGATCAGTTAACCTAAAAATGTTGTCCAGTGTGCCTTTGAGCTCAATTTATACAGGCAGAATAAGAAATTAGAATATTGTGGAAAAGTTTGTTAATTTCAGTAATTTCAATGTAAAACATGAAACTCATACATTATGTAGATTCATTAAACAATAAGTAAAAGTGAGGTCCTGCTGCATGAATGAAATAATCAGCATCTCCATAAAGTTTGTCATTAGAAGGAAGCATTATGGTGCTCTAAACTTTCCTGTTTTGTGTTGTTCCTGTGTTGATGTGGACTTGATACAATTCAGTGGATCAACACAACTGATGACATGACTACCCAAATATTCTTCAGACTAAACATCAATCAACTTGGTTTTGTGCCTCTCCATTCTTCCTCCAGGCTCTGGGGCCTTAAAATGCTTTTGTTTCAAGTATACGTTTGAAATTAAATGCCTTCATCCAAAAAGAGAATTTAGGAGCACTGATCAAGCAGATCTTTCTCTTTAGAGCTTTTTGTTCCAAATTTTAGAACATTTCATGCTTCTCTCAATGACAAACTTTATGGAGATGCTGATTTCATTCATCCAGCAGGATTTGGCACCTGCCCACACTGCCAAAAGTACCAATAGAGATACTAAAATTGGGGGGTTCTTCAGCTGTAATCATCAAACTTAGCATGTATAATGGCAAGAAATATTTCATGTTTTACATTGAATTACTGAAATTAACTTTTCCACAATATTCTAATTTTTTGAGACCCACCTGAACTTGTCCCACTCTGACAATACGCAGACA
>JAIFZK010000090.1:962500-1047500 GCA_027481765.1 Tenualosa thibaudeaui
CATTTATATAGCCTATGTAACGCTTTTCTACTGCATTTATATAGCCTATGTAACGCTTTTCTACTGCATTTATATAGCCTATATAACGCTTTTCTACTGCATTTATATAGCCTATATAACGCTTTTCTACTGCATTTATATAGCCTAGCGCTTTTCTACTGCATTTATATAGCCTAGTGCTTATCTACTCCGAAGAGCTTTACAATGTATGCCTCACACTCACCCATTCACACACTGGTGGCAGAGGCTGCCATGCAAGGTGCCAACTTGCTCCCCTGGACACTTTGGGAGTTTTGCTTTGGGACACTTTGGTGGGGGTAAGGAGGCATTCTATGATATAGTTCTGTCCTGAAACAGAACTAGTCTCTGGGGACACTTTGGTGGGGGTAAGGAGGCACATAGTTCTGTCCTGGTACAGAACTAGTCTCTGCACCTCAGACAGATGATGCCTGGCATCATAGAATGCTGTCCTGAAACAGAACTAGTCTCTGCACCTCAGACAGATGATGCCTGGCATCATAGAATGCTGTCCTGAAACAGAACTAGTCTCTGCACCTCAGACAGATGATGCCTGGCATCATAGAATGCTGTCCTGGTACAGAACTAGTCTCTGGGGACACTTTGGTGGGGGTTAGGAGGCACATAGTTCTGTCCTGATACAGAACTAGTCTCTGCACCTCAGACAGATGATGCCTGGCATCATAGAATGCAGAAAAGGGTGGGCAAACTGCATATCTCACACCAGCCATTTCCATCTAATAGCTTCCGCTTTGTAGGAAGAATTGCAGACTGGTGGCAGACTGTCCTTTTACGATGATGCTCCAAACATGGTTTCAACGTGGTTTTCAGAAGAAGTCTACTGTCATGCACATAAATCTCTTGTACATTCTTTTTATAGCACACACTCTACTGCATGCACTATTCTATTCTTGTATACACTCAACACACATATATTACTTGTTCTTACAGAAATTCCCACAGTGGCATAGTGGTTAATGAACCTGGAAATAGAGAGTTTGAATCCTGGCTACCACTGCTGTGCCTTTGAGCAAGGCACTCAACCCAAAGTTGGCCTAGGTGAGACTGGCCCTGAAATAACTGATACCTGACAAAATGTATTAAAAAGGCATCTGGTATATGCATAAATGTAAATGTAAATATCTAGATGTGCAGTAGCAAATAGTTTACGTCTAGAGACAAACTATAGGGCCTAGCTGTTCTCCCAAGTTTGGTCGGACCAATCACATCGCTCTATCCTTCTATTGAGTTGCCTTGACATACCCTAGCGGTAGCTTACCAGGCTACTTTTGTGTGAGGCAGTTTGACAGACAACCACTAATTCTTCCCATTGGATTAAGCCTGGTCTATCAGTCATGTCCAGACTATACATTTTGATGTTACAGTCTGGCTCATCAGGCTAATGTTTTCCTGGGCACACAGACAACACAAAAAAACTCACAAACAACCAACATCGAAATGTGTCCTAGAAGTGTTTGTGTGTGTACAGAGATGGACACAAATACATATTTAGTTATATAAAACAGAAACATAAAATACATTAGTTTATAATTTAGTTATATAAAATACAAATGCTTTATCTACCACTTAAATCTTACATGGAGTGGCTCTTAATGGAACTGAATCTGAGATCGAAACACATTGTAGCATGTAGAATATAAAGCACAGTGGGCAAATTCCGTTCTCACCTCTCTCTCTCCTCTCAGTGTGAGGCAGACGGTGTGTAAGGGATGGCGATGTCACACTGACACACACACACACAGAGAGAGAGAGAGAGAGATTGAAACACCTGCAAATGCCTGTTGCCCTAACAGGCACTGGACCTTGGCACCACATTTACATTTATGCATTTAGCAGGCACTTTTATCCAAAGCAACTTTCATTTAGTCAAGTATCAACGGTCCAGTCTCCCTTGGAGCAACTTAGGGAACAACAGTGGCAGCAGGGATTCGAACCCACAACTTTTCAGGCTACTTGCACTCTAGCCAGGTTCCTTAACCGCTATGCTACCACGCTAGCCAGGTTCCTTAACCGCTATGCTACCACGCTAGCCAGGTTCCTTAACCGCTATGCTACCACGCTAGCCAGGTTCCTTAACCGCTATGCTACCACGCTAGCCAGGTTCCTTAGACCGCTACGCTACCACACTAGCCAGGTTCCTTAACCGCTATGCTACCACTCTAGCCAGGTTCCTTAACCGCTATGCTACCACGCTAGCCAGGTTCCTTAACAGCTACGCTACCACTCTAGCCAGGTTCCTTAACCGCTATGCTACCACTCTAGCCAGGTTCCTTAACCGCTATGCTACCACGCTAGCCAGGTTCCTTAACAGCTACGCTACCACTCTAGCCAGGTTCCTTAACCGCTATGCTACCACTCTAGCCAGGTTCCTTAACCGCTATGCTACCACGGTAGCCAGGTTCCTTAACAGCTATGCTACCACTCTATCCAGGTTCCTTAACCGCTATGCTACCACTCTAGCCAGGTTCCTCCTCTAGCCAGATGCCCTCCATCCTCATGCAGCTTCACTCAGTCTGAATCACACAGTCAATAGAAACACAGGTGCACATATTAAAGATGCAAATACTGTCCTCTCTCACCTCTCAGTGTGTGGTATACCTCCACTCAACACCAGGATAGTCGGGGGCCAGGATGCTCCAGCAGGACAATGGCCCTGGCAGGCCAGTGTGCACCTTAAAGGCAGCTATATCTGTGGAGGGTCTCTCATCAATGAGCAGTGGGTGCTCTCGGCTGCCAGCTGTTTCTCCAGGTAACCACAGTTGAAAAACAAACATAAAGACCCTTTGTACCCAAAGAAAACTTCAGATGTTTGTGTTAAGTATGAGATTTAAATGGATATAAAACTAAATGGAGATAAAAAAAAGACCTTGTTTATGTGGTAGTTCTACTCTTAGTTGAACTTTTAGCTTGTCCTACTACTTCCTCTACCACTGAATATAAACCACGAGTATACAAGAAAGGGAACTGTCTGTCTGCGTGAAACTAAATAGAACATACGGCCTGCTTCTCCTGGTGTTCAGTAGACTTGTGCCATACAGAGAAAGGGATAAGGCTAATAAAATATAAGGATAAAATTATGAAGCTGTTGAGTTGTTTTTCTCCTGTGCTCTTCATGTCAGTGTGGTTGCAAGTGAACTTGAGGTGTATCTGGGTCGACAGAGCCAGAGTGGCAGCAACCCAAACGAATTGAAAACGATAGTAAGCAGGATCGTCAACCATCCCGATTTCAACACCTTTACCATTGACAACAACATCGCCCTGCTTCAACTCAGCAGCCAAGTGTCCTTTACCAACTACATCCAACCTGTGTGTCTGGCAGCCAATGGGAGCGTCTTCCCTGAAGGTGTGACCAGCTGGGTCACAGGCTGGGGAAAAACAGACAGTGGAGGTGAGAACAAAGCATGTTTATTTACATTAAATTATGATGCTTTTATCTAAAGTGACAGAAAACACAAAAACACTTTATAAAAAACTAAATGCACTTGTCTAAAATTTACAATGTAAAATATAAAATTTAGGTAAACAATGGAAACATTATTTTAGAGATGGTTAAATTAATACTTATTTGGATACACAGACTCAATCAGTTTTTTTTATTTCATTATGAGCTATCTGTTGAGTGAGTTGTAATAGTGTAACATTTCCTTTTCCAATCTTTGAGTTTGTTGTCCCTGCTCTCACCCCCAGAATCCTTTCCATCTTCTGGGCTAAAGCAAGTGCAGGTGGCTGTGATTAAGAACACCCAGTGTAGCTTTGTGTATGGAGGCAGCTTAATCACAGACAACCATATCTGTGCTCTTGTTCTGGCTGGGGGCAAAGACTTCTGCCAGGTAAGAAGCATGCTATTCGAAAGAGTGTAGTAAAGAAAGAGAAATTAATTAAACACTGGTTACACTAGTGATCAACTAGCAAGCCATCTAAACCCCACCACTACGAATGGCTCAGCGCTACATGTTGTAGGCATCCTTCCAAACACCTTTGCAGTTGAGTGTTTGAATTATGATAGCACCTCCATGCCTTGATCTGTCATTGGATAATGGCCGCATGTTGCACGCATTCATTTCCATTAAGTTGGACATTACTGAACTTTTTGATGTGACGCGAGTCGCAATGTGTACCCAGAATGCTTTGCAGAAGTGGTATTAATGGTCGGATGGGTCCGATAGGAAAGAACTGGGGTACTGCGTAGTGGAGGTTGCGTTTGCTAGTTGATCACTGGCGTTATGAATCCAAAATGAATCAGTGTGGGTGTCTTGTGTTGCATATCTTTTTGACGGATATCTACACCATCACACAAATGAGCACGTCACATGAATGAGGAAGTCACATGAATGTTGACCTTTTTTCTTTTAGAAAAAATAAATCACACCCTCATACTTCCTCTATGTCTCTCTCTCTCTCACACACAGTCACCAACACTTCCTCAATCTCTCTCTCTCACACACACACACACACACACACAGTCACCCCCACTCCTTCAATCTCTCTCTCGCTCACACGCACGCACACACACACTCACAGTCACCCACACTTTCTCAATCTCTCTCTCACGCACACACTAACTTGTTTATTTACAATTACATTACATTTACATTTATGCATTGAGCAGACGCTTTTATTCAAAGCGACTATCAACTATCTACAACTATCAAGTGTTCAGGGCCAGTCTCCCCTAGAGCAACTTAGGGTTAAGTGCCTTGCTCAAGGGCATTGATTCGAACCCACAACTTTTCAGGCTACTTGCACGCTAGCCAGGTTCCCTAACCACTACGCTACCACCGCCCTACCGTTTATTTAAGTGAGGTTGGATATATGTCATAAATGAATCCCACAGTTCCATTAAAAAGAAGAGCAAACATGTGCTCTTGCTACATCACTCATCTTGTGAAGTGTAACGGTTCTTTTGTTTGGTAAACATTTTAACTGTGCTCATAGCTCAAGGCTTTTTGCTGCCCTAGGCCAGGCTTGAGTTTTGTCCCCTTTTCTTGAAATGCAGGTGAAAAACTGAAGAGAAAATGAAAGAACTGCACCATGATACCCACTGAAATTTGGTGCCCTAGATGACTGGCCTAGGGACCGGCACTGACTATGGCCTTGTCCACACGTAGCCGGGTATCTGATAAAACGAATATATTTTTCTGTGATTTGGCCTGTCATCCACACATAACCTCAGGATTATCTCCTTTAAAACGGAGCATTTGAAAAACTCTGACCAAAGTGAAGATTTGGAAAAAACTGTTTGGCGTTTCAGTGTGGATTTCAATAACCGGAGTTTTACGTTTTTAAACTCACTAACCGCGACAATTGATGCGCAAACGTCACATATGCGCCCTTGTTTATGTCAGACAATTGACAGCATTGATCAACTGAGAAGCCTGTTACTTCTTGCCCTGTTTCAAAAACATAACTACTGCTTCTTGTGGAGGAGCAAAGGTGAAAGAGTGCCTTGGAATCAGCTGTTTTACACCAGATAACTCTACCTCCGCCTCGTAGGAGCTCTCTGATTGGACAGATTTTACTTTTAGGCAACCACTGCCAACTACTGGTCTGGTATGCTTACAGCTACGCTCAGGAACGAAATTCTGTGGATTTGTGTGGATGTGAATATATTTAAAACAGTTGTGTGTGGACCCAAGAGTTTTTAGAGTTTTTAGGCCTATGTTTTGTAGTGTAGGCCATCATTAGCCTAGTGTTTTTGTATCTACACTCTTTTTTCGGGGGTAAAAAATTAACAGGATCAGTGTTATGTCACATGCCTATTTATTATTTGTTTTGTTTTAAGGGACATTCTGGAGGACCACTGGTGAGCAAGCAGGACTCTGCCTGGGTCCAGTTAGGTGTAGCTAGTTATGGAAACAGCTGTGATCAACCCAGTCATCCTGGAATCTACACCAGGGTGTCCCAATACCAGACCTGGATCAGTGACCACATCACCAATACCACTAATGCACAAAGCTTTGTGCTGTTCACTGGAACTCCACCAGTTACTACTCCATCCTCGGTCACATCTGTAACCCCAGAAATAGGTACTCTAGGTGCTTTTTGAGACGTCATTGTGTGCTCAATGTTCACTGCCTACCCTTAGCTGTTGCATAAGCGTCTGTGTAGTGTCTGCCTGTAACTGTCTACGTGTGTAAGCGATGTGGTACTTACCCTGCCTACCACTACATCTGTGCCTCAAGGTATGCTGAAAAGCCTCATTCATCAGTGATAGTGATTGTATAACAATAACTTTAAATTTATGAAAACTGTAAGTGGCTGTGTGATGCCAATTGTCACAGCTTTCTGAAACAATTCACTCCATAAAATCAGACCACCGTACTAGCCAGTTAGCCAGTTAGCTACACAGCACACCAAAGTATGCAGCCGACATTAGAGGGATAAGAACAGACAGGTTTTAGCTAAGACCAAAAAGGTCAAAAAGGTTTTGTTTCATAGCGGTCTTTCAACTCAGCATAAAGTACAGCAAATGGCACCTTGGGGTAAGGTGACCGGACCTCTGTGGTGAAAATCGTAGGGAACCCTAGGACCCTAGGGAACATTTCCCCGAATTTTCTGTGGAAACCAGGGACAGTCCTATTTCTACAGTAAACATCATTAAAATAAGTAATGTTTTAGCTTCAAATATTTGGGACATACTAGCATTTTACTGGGGGGCAGGCCACCAAATACAGGGACTAACTAACTAACAGGTATGCATTACTGTTGCAAAATGCAGGTTTTTCCCCAAATATCCAAACATATTGAATTTACTGCATGTGAACAGAAGCAAAATTAAACAGCATTTTTGAAACTCAGAAAGCTGCATAGATGTTAATTTACAAGGAAATTTCTCCTTGTTGCTAGAAAATTGCTGTAATTGCCATGAGCGATTATCTATGGCAAGCTTATGTGCAGTGTTTTGGCAATCTCCACTGTTGCAACAAATAAACCGCGTTTGCTCAAACTTGGTGTAAGTATTTTGTTTTTGTAAGAGTTATGCTAGCACTGCCATGTCAACATACACCATGAACCCCAACACTGCTCTTGCAACATGTAGCCAAAACAAAATCTGACCAAAACACTGATGACCATCTTCTTTTTTACTCTACAGGAAGTCATTGTCAACTCCAGTCAGAGGACAAAATTGCTGTTCCCATGGTAACAGCAGTCTGCTTAGTGACTGCACGCTCACCCAGCAGTGACTTGAATCAGCTAAAACAAGTCATTAGTGAAGAGGCAAGTTTGAGTCTTCTGACAGGCCTACATCTGAATCTCATTTGATGCTTTCAATTCACAAAAATAGTGCACACATAATCTCAGCAGGGCTAATATTACAGCTACACATTGGTAATAAGAGTAAGGACATTGTACACTGCACTGGTAAAATGACAACTCAAGGACTATACTGTGTGCTTTCTCACCCAGATTGAAAAATCCTCAAAAGAATATAAAGATCCGTTATACCTGTCGACGGAATTTCTTGAAATTTCTCAGAGGTAAGTCTAACACAGAATGTAACCTATGATGTTTTTGCCAGATGTATGTAAGTGTATGTGCTCTTCTGTATTTGTGTGTGTGTCATTCTGTCTGTATGTAAGAGTGTGTGTGTATCATTCTGTCTGTATGTAAGTGTGTGTGTGTGTGTGTGTGTGTGTGTGTCATTCTGTCTGTATGTAAGTGTGTGTGTGTGTGTGTGTGTGTGTGTGTGTGTGTGTCATTCTGTCTGTATGTAAGTGTGTGTGTGTGTGTGTGTGTGTGTGTCATTCTGTCTGTATGTAAGTGTGTGTGTGTGTGTGTGTGTGTGTCATTCTGTCTGTATGTAAGTGTGTGTGTGTGTCATTCTGTCATTTGCCAGGTCAAACTTAATGATCACATAATAATGATTTGTCAAAACACCAAGATTGACACCAAACACCAAATTTGAAACAAAACTTAAGAGCAGCCAAAACATATCTATGTGGTAAAATAAATAAAATATCAGTCTTTACCGGTTTAGAACCCTTTTATATACCCTTGGCTTCATTTTTCAATAGTCAGGTTTACATCCAACTTGTTTAAGATATGTAAATAAGAAAGCCTTGTTGAAAATGCCTTCAAAGTCAATAAGTCCGCTAATGCAAATATAAACTCATTTGAGAGGGATGGATTAACTCTTTAAGCTTATTTCTCCTTTAATGCTGTGATGTTGTTGTAATGCTTATTTCTCCTTTAATGCTGTTGTAATGCTTAATTCTCCTTTAATGCTGTGATGTTATGCATGATTTCTCTCTGAAAGCAACAAGTCAGAGAACCAACTGAGAGTGGAGATAAAGCAGTGGTTTCAGTTGGCTGCAGGCAAAGTGTGTTTCCACAGGAATGAAACAGTTACGAAAGTTCTGAGACAAGCTTTAACCCCACACTTCGACAAAATCTCCATCATCAGCATCGAAGGTGCCCACATAAAACACACCCCCACACACACACTCAAACAAGGACACACGAGCACTCATACAGATAGAAGGATATACACACACACACACTTACATACAGACAGAATGACACACACACACACACACACACACACACACTTACATACAGACAGAATGACACACACACACACTTACATACAGACAGAATGATACACACACACTCTTACATACAGACAGAATGACACACACACAAATACAGAAGAGCACATACACTTACATACAGACAGAATGATACACACACACATACACACACACACACAAATATAGAAGAGCACATACACTAACATACAGACAGAATGACACACACACACACACTTACATACAGACAGAATGACACACACACTTACATACAGACAGAATGATACACACACACATACACACACACAAATATAGAAGAGCGCATACACTAACATGCAGACAGAATGATACACACACATACACACACACACAAATACACACACACAAATACAGAAGAGCACATACAGTAACATACAGACAGAATGACACATACACATACACACACACACAAATACAGACAGAATGACACACACACACACGCTTACATACAGACAGAATGATACACACACACATACACACACACACACACACACAAATATAGAAGAGCAAATACACTTACATACAGACAGAATGATACACACATACACACACACACACAAATATAGAAGAGCAAATATACTAACATACAGACAGAATGATACACACATACACACACACACAAATATAGAAGAGCAAATACACTTACATACAGACAGAATGATACACACATACACACACACACAGACAGAATGACACATACACATACACACACACATAAATACAGAAGAGCACATACAGTAACATACAGACACACACACACATAAACAGACAAATACAAACAGATGGACAAACACACAGACCAGGGGTGGCCAAACTATTATGTTTGCGGGCCAAGGGCCAATGCAATGCAAGAGCCTCGCTTTTAACCAATCAAGTGGAAGAGCAACTGCAGACCATCCAATGCCGTCCTTATTTAATGATACTGACAAACATTTCACACCAGTATTTGTACTATTAGTAACAAAACAACAGCAGCCAATGCTAACTGGTGAGGGCATGAAAACTGTTTCAGTTTTGCTTCCTTGTGTCGTACAAAATTGTTGGGATGTAATATTTATCTTTGTAATATTTATAAATAATATTTATAAATGGTAAATAAATATTTGTAATATTTATTTACCAATGTAAAATAGCAACAGAATAGCTCTTGGACACATTGATTTTGTCAAAGAATCTCTCAAAGGAAAAAAGGTTGGAGACCCCTGACACAGACACAGACCAGACCATAGAACAGACCTAGGACAGACACACACACAAACACACTAAAATACAAACAGATGGACAAACACACAGAGAACAGTATTTGTACTATTAGTACTATGATGTTCGATGGATATATAATATATATAAAATGTCACACCAGTATTTGTACTATCAGTACTGTGAGGTTTGATGGACATATAATAAAAGATTAATGTAACAGTGGGACACATCACATCTTATTTCTTGACTTCCTGGTGGGCTGCATGGAATAGAACTGGGCCCCCGGGCCTTAGTTTGGCCACCCCTGACACACATACACGGACAGAGGGACGTACACACACACACACACACACACACACAGAGGGACGTACACACACACACACACACACACACACACAGACAGAGGGACATACACACACACAGAGGGACCTACACACACACACACACACACAGAGGGACATACACACACACACACACACACACACACAGAGGGACATACACACACACACGGGCAGAGGCACACACACACTAACATACAGACAGAAGGTCACACACACACACACACACACACACACACACTAACATACAGACAACAAAAGGGGACACAAACACACTCTAACGTGTCAAAGACAAAAGTACACACACACACACAACTGCACAACATACAGACAGAGGGACACACACAGACACACACACAGATAGAGGGACAGACACACACACACACAGACAGAGGCACACACACACTAACATACAGATAGAAGGTCACACACACACACACACACACACACACACACACTAACATACAGACAACAAAAGGGGACACACACACTCTAACAGAAAGACAAAAGGAGACACACACACAACTGCACAACATACGGACAGAGGGACACACACAGACACACAAAAATACGGACAGAAGGACAGACACACACACACACATACACTAACATACAGTCAAGGACACACATACACATACACTAACATACAGTCAAGGACACACACACACATACACTAACATACAGTCAAGGACACACTCACACATACACATACACTAACATACAGTCAAGGACACACATACACTAACATACAGTCAAGGACACACACACACATACACTAACATACAGTCAAGGACACACATACAAACAAATAGATGAGGGATAATGCAGGTTCAAGATGGTACACCTGGAGTACATTACCAGTAGGCCTACATTATTTTGTGATATTTTAACACAATCTCACCCCCACTTGTGCCAAGGATATCCACCAACAACCACTCCTGCTTGTGTTATATTGATTAATTATTACATAGCTCTTTATAATGAGCATACCCATGAGGATATCGACCAACAACCCCACTCCTGCTTGTGTTATATTGATTATTACATGGCTCTTTATAATACTTTACAATGTTCCATTCACTTCAATGGGACTTTTGCCTGCTCTTGTGCAATCATTGATCACATTTTTCATCATCACGGTACCCTTGTGGGCTTATTTGACATTGTTGAGAGCTGTCAGTAGGTGTGAGAATTTGGTACAACGTAGCATCGGCTAACAGGAATCTTTGTTTCACTTTCGTTATACTAAGGCCCCATCTATTTAGTCAACGTTTTACCAAATTCTCTGGATCTCATACCTACAGACAGTACTCAGCAACATCAAACAACAGGCCTATTGATTGATTCACACTGGATTTCGCTGATATTTAAATGTGAGTTTAAATTATTGGACGCTGATATTTAAATGTGAGTTAACCCAGCCCCTTTCCCCTCACGTCTCTGC
Source organism: Tenualosa thibaudeaui (assembly GCA_027481765.1). NCBI lineage: Eukaryota > Metazoa > Chordata > Actinopteri > Clupeiformes > Clupeidae > Tenualosa > Tenualosa thibaudeaui. The sequence continues at coordinate 974,092 of JAIFZK010000090.1, forward strand.
TCATCAACGCTGACCTCAGGCAGCACCTGTGTCGTGGTGACCTTCCAAACCGACATTCAGTTTGAGGAAGGACTCACTGACCACAATAGCGAAGAGTTTAAAAACCTGGAGAGACGTATTATTAGAGTGGTAAGTTAGTCTTTGCATGGCCAGACTGTGCGTGTGTGTGTGTGTGTGTCTGAGGTGAAAAGGTGTGTGTGTGTGTGTGTGTGTCTGAGGTGAAAAAGTGTGTGTATTTATGCTTTTTGTGAATTTGTTAAAGCAATAGCCCAGATTTGTTGCATTTACATTTATGTGTTTAGCAGACGCTTTTATTTACATTTACATGTATGCGTTTAGCAGACGCTTTTATTGACATTTACATTTATGCGTTTAGCAGACACTTTTATTTACATTTACATTTATGCGTTTAGCAGACTCTTTTATCCAAAGCAACTTACAATTTGTAGGGCCAGTCTCCCCTAGAGCAACTTAGGGTTATGTGCTTTGCTCAAGGGCACAGCAGTGTCAGCTGGGATTCGAATGGGGGGCAGGATCGGAGCCGGATGCTGCCAGTGGAAGTCTGTGATTAAGGACCGGTTCAGAATCCTGCTGGCGGGGACCCAGGATCTCTCCTCTGGGCCGTACCCCTCCCAGTCCACCAGGTATTGGATGCCACGGCCCCTCAGACGGGACCTGAGCAGACTGCGCACGGTGTATACCAGTCCACCGTCAAGGAGACGGGGAGCCGGAGGTGGTGGTGCCAGAGGACTCTTGGAGGCCATACAGCGTAGTGCCTTCTCCAGCTCCTGGTTGATCCTCTCGGATTGCCCATTAGACTGGTGGTGGAAGCCAGAGGATAGGCTAACCGTGGCCCCCAATAGGTGGCAGAACTCCTTCCAGAAGGTGGAGGTAAACTGGGGGCCACGGTCAGAGACTATGTCGGAGGGGATGCCGTGGAGACGGAAAACGTGATGTAACACCTCCTTTGTGGTCTCACGGGCAGATGGGAGCTTGGGCAAGGGGATAAAATGGGCCATCTTACTGAACCGGTCCACGACAGTGAGGATCGCCGTTTTCCCCTCCGAGGCTGGCAGGCCGGTGACGAAGTCCAAAGAGATGTGGGACCAGGGGCGTGTGGGAATCGTCAGGGGCTAGAGGAGGCCAGCTGGTGGGCGGTTGGAGGACTTGTGCTGACTGCAAACGGGACAGGCCCGAACAAATTCCTGGATGTCAGCCCTAATAGTGGGCCACCAGAAGCGCTGGGCGAGTAGATGGTAGGTGCGAGAGGTGCCCGGGTGGCAGGCTAGGCGAGAATTATGACCCCACTGAATGACCTCAAACCGTAGGTGTTCCTGGACAAACAGGCGGTCATCTGGGCACGCGCTGGGGCCAGGCTGCTCTTGGAGAGCCTCCCACACCTGATCCTCTCCCTCCCAGGTCAGGGACCCCACGACTCCGGAACCGGGCAGAATAGGTGCAGGGCCCTGGGGAATGGCGTGCCCTTGGCCCTTGGCGCGGAGGTGTAGGAAGCGCGCAGAGCGGGGAGGGGCAAACAGGAGCACTCGTGGTCGGGCAGGCGGTGAGTCAGAAACCGGGGCAGGAGAGCAGGCGAGAGTCACAACCAGGCGGCGGGTCAGAAGCCGGGGCAGGAGAGCAAGCGAGAGTCGTAGGACAGATCACGAGTCGAAAACCAGGAGAGGCAGACGGAGAACAAGTCTTGGCCAGGCAATGGGTCAATACCACGGGCAGAGGAGCAGAGGCGTAGGTCACAGGCAGTCCGAGTTCGGGCAACAGGCAGATGATCTTCAAGGACAGAAAACAAACAAGGACAGAACAGAAAACAGACCGGAAAACAGAACCCTTGTGGAAAAACAAACACAGGTAAACAATCAGGGGAAACAATGAGACAGAGAGAGTCAGAATTTGTATGCTTGCCTTCAGCAATAAACGCGTGCAGGTTCGCTAATTCAACGACGGGGAGTGAAGGAAACAGAGGGAATAAATAGCCAGGGCAATCGGGGAAGACAAGACACAGGTGGGGAACAATCAGTGAAAACAGGTGAAGAGGATCCAGTGATTAACGGGGGAATGAGGAAGTGAGATAGCGTGATTGAAACCAATGAAGCCAGTTAACGGAGAAGACAGGGAGGAAACGTGAGGAAACAGAGGCAGACAGGACAGGGTGGTGACAACACATGTTCCACACCGTCCCCTTGAATGAGATGAGTTGTATTTTTCCATGCGTGCTATGCACAGTATAACACAGTCTCTATAGACTTTAAAGAATAACTCGGGCAGCCGGTTTGCGTAGGAGACCATTTCTGGTGTGAATACACAAACACACATCCACCGCGAATGGACAGCCAGGGACACGGACCAAGAACGCTCAGAATGTCGTGTGAATGAGGCTAAACTCATTTGTTTAAAGATTAGTCTAGATGCAATTAACTGTTGTGCTGTCTGTAGGAATAAGAGCTTAAAAACTGCATATAACATAGACCAGGGGTCTCTAACAGGTAGCTTGGGAGCTAGCAGTAGCTCGCCACCTGCTTCAGAGTAGCTTGTCAAAAGGTCAAAAGAAAATAAATAAATCTCATAACAGTCTCAAAGGGTATTAAACCTGTTAAAATCTCTACGAAATCAATCTAACATCCTGCCCTGTCCTTTACAATGAGCTCACACCAGAATTGGTAATAACTATGGTAAATGAAGGCGCCAATAAATTCAATTCAATTCAATTCAGTTTTATTTCTAACGTCCAATGAGAATAAAGTTCTACTGTGACTTCTAACATCTAATAAGAATAATATTTCAATTGAATTCCATTCAATTCAATTTTATTTATACAGCACCTTTTACAATAGTATTGTCTCGTGGCGCTTCATAGAAGGAGCACCCAAGAGCAACAAGGGCAAGGAAAAACTCCCTTATGTTCAGTTAATCTAGGAAGAAACCTTGGGCAGATCCACGACTCAAGATGCTAACCCAACTGCCAGGGGTGATGGAGAAAAATTACAATCAGTAGTAACCATGACAGACTATAAGTTGCCTATGGTTTTAGCTAAGGTCAAATAAAGGTCAAACTAGATTTTTCTTCCCACAAATTTTAGAGGTTTTGCACTGTTCTGTAACTGTGTGAGGATGTAATATTTATCTTTTTAATATTTATAAATAATATTTATAAATGGTAAATAAATATTTGTAATATTTTTTACCAATGTAAAATAGCAGTAGAATAGCTCTCAGCCACATTGATTTTGTCAAAGAATCTCTCGAAGGAAAAAATGGTTGGAGACCCCTGACACAGACACAGACCAGACCATAGAACAGACCTAACAGGACAACAGCCGCCAATGCTCACTGGTGAGGGCAAGAAAACTCTGTTTCAGTTTTGTTTCCTCGTGTCGTACAAAATTCTCATTGTTATTTATACCGACAGCACTCAGCAACCTCGGGTAACTCAGCAACAGGGGCTGACTGACTTTTTTTTTTTTTACTCAAGCTCGAGATACCTGAATAACTTGATTACAAAACATTTTCAAGGCAAATTCTTTGCTTTGAGGCATTGTTAAATTGCTATTCACAAAGTTAATATTTTTAAAGTCTCAGCTATGATGTCATTCGTGTTTCGATACCGACTGACAAGCTGAGGAAATAGTAGCCTAAATAAAGATGATACAAGTGCAGGCGTTGTTTTATGTAGGTTACTTGCTGTGACACAATCTAGATGTAGCCTATGAGAGCCACAAAATGGGCATGACAAACATGGTTCACCACAAATGCAGAACGGCTAAGCCTTCACATCCCAATAGTTGAACATCCAGCCCAAGTCATTCAGGACACATGTAGGCCACGTTAAATGACACCATAACATTTCAATACTTTGTGTTTGCTGTTAAGAGAACATAATAAGGCAGAAGATATTTTTAATTTTAATTAATTGTTAGATTTTTGAAGAAACAGAATGTGGTCATATAGGGGGTCAGGTCTCATTTGGTCTCCAGCAATTTTTGCAGGTCGGGTTGCGGTCGTTTTGGTAGAAAGCGTTGGATGATCGTGGTTCATTTCTAAGCTTACCTGCGAATCACTGGTACCGATGTTATAAATCAGTATTGATAATCAATATATTATTCACATGAATTCATATTTGGTATATGTTTAGTTATTATTATTTTTACTGTTTATTATTCTTATTTACTGTTGTACTTAACTATCTTAATGTTTTAGTTTGATCAAGTCACCAGCAACCAATATGGAATATTCTATAAAAGAACAGTTGTTCTTGGTTTCAGGTAAGCTGACTATGGTATTTTGCAACACTTATCTGAAATATATTTCTTGTTTCAGGCATTGAGGTTGTTGAACTGTGAAGGAAAGTCTGAGTCCTGAGTACAACATGCTCTATGTTAGTCAGTCCCCCAGACTAACTGCATCATTCTCACATTCTCAGACATGTTGCCTGATGAGAAATGTTGAAAATGGTTAAATTTCTTGTACTATAGGCAGGGTACATGTATTGCTGCTTATTTATAATATTTATAAACAGACTCATGATTTTTAAAAGGTTTTGGACGGCTTTTAACTGGATTTTTCTGCATGGTGAAGAGCCGCACTAGCATCAATGGCTAACGCTAACACCCATTTGTCTTTCTTGCAGGCCAAAGCAAATGAGCAGAAGGACCAAACGAAACGTCATGGAAACAGAGGTGGAACTCCAACAGGAGTTTGACCCCATCTCCACTTCCTCTTTTTCCTCTGACTCCTCACCTAATTTCCCACAACGCAGTGATGTTGTGAAACTGCTGACGGCCGCAGAAGCTAACTCCACCCTAGGCTTTACTCTGGATTTAGACTCTGTCAGAATCACAGGTCAGGCAGGATGCAAATTCCCTGATAGAAACACATCCCTGACACGTTCGCCATATAGTTGTGCAACATCAACACACAACACACAACAAACATCAAAACAACTTATGTATCAGAAGTGAGCTAGTCTTTATAGAAGTGAAATCAGTAATGTGTCTGTAGATTCTCATTCATCCAGGTCCTGGTAGTCAAAGTGTTCAGTTATATGCAACTAAACTTCTTTTTGGAGCTTGAAGACATTTCACCTTTCATCTAAAAGGCTTCTTCCGTTCTGGCCTGGTGATGGGAAGACCAGGAGATTTATTTCTGACTGTAGGTGTAACATACGTCATCCACTGGTATAATTGGCATATGTCAATATGTGAATTGGAGTTGAATTAGTCATTATCATCACAGGATCCAGACAGTGTTAACTGATCTTATGGTAATGAGCAGTTAAACTGCCTGGGATGGAATGATCACAGGATCCAGAGAGTGTCATCTGCTCTAATGGTAATGAGCAGTTAAACTTCCTGGCATAGGAACTCAAGGCAGAATGGTATGTAACAGATAGATGATGACATAGCCCCCCAGAAATGGACGTGTTAGCTAAAGGACAACATTGCCAAACTCCTGGCAACAATTCTGGCTCCCCTGGTAGGCAACCCCCCCCCCAATCACATCCAGAATTCCATGGACTTCACCAACAAGATCAGAAAACTGAAACTGGTCCCAGATGAAATCATGGTATCTTATGACATCACATCTCTTTTCACCTGCATCCCCACAACAGAAGCAGTGGAGGCAGTTAGAAACAGACCACAACAGGAAGGTTCATTGCACACTATAACCAACCTCACCACAGACCAGATTTGCACTCACCACCACCTACTTCAAGTACAACAGATTTTACAGACAGCAACACTGTGCCATGAGATTCCTAGTGTCACCCCTTACGGCCAACCTTTACATGGAGGAGGTGGAGAGCCAGGCATTGACCTCCTTCAAAGGAATAACACCTAGTCATTGGTTTAGATATGTAGATGACACTTGGTGCAAAATCAGAAACCAAGAAGTGGAGGCCCTTTACTAAACACATCAACAGTCAACAGCTATATCAAGTTTACCAGGGAGGACACCATAGATGGGAAACTACCATTTCTGGATTGTGAGGTACTTGTTGAGAATGATCGCAGAGGTGTACAGGAAACCCACATACACCGACGAGTACCTACTGTTTGACTCTAATCACCCATAAGAACACAAACTGAGTGTCATCAGGACCTTACAACACAGAGCAGAGAGCATCCCATCTAAAACAGAAGGAAAAGAAAAGGAGCACACACACATCAAACAGGCACTAAGAACTTGTGGCAACTTGTCCCAACTGGACATTCATCAAGACAGGACATAGAAGATACATGGAAATAGAACCAAATCACCAACCAACACAAACAAAAGCAATAGAAGGAAGCACATGGTGATCCCCTAAGTATCTGGATTATCTGAGAAACTAAGGAGAATCTTTAGCAAACACAACATCCCAGTCTACTTCAAACCTGGTAACACCCTCTGACAGTGCCTGGTTCAGCTCAAGAACAAAACTCCAAGACACAACCACAACAATGTGGTTTATGCAGTACAATATAGTGAGGAATGCCCATATATATTGGGGGAAACTAAACAACCACTCCACAAACACATGGCCCAACACTGGAGGTAGACTTCATCAGGACAGGATTTAGTAGTATATATATATATATATATATATATATATATATATGTAAAGGAGAAGGGACAATCTAGCTGCATATAACTGAACACTTTGAATGAAAGCAGTAATGTTTTCTATATAAATTAGAACCACTACCGAATAGAATGGATGAATGGAACATTGTACCTTGTTCTCTGAAGCCGAAATAGAATATATTAAACTTTATCAAAAATAAGCTCAAGTTTACAAGCCCAAAACCTTATATTCAGGCTATGTATTGAAACGGTCCTTTTGGCTAAATGGCGCTCTCTTTCACAACCACATTTAAACTACAATGGCTTTAGTGGCTATTTCTAATTGCAAGATTTCCATATGAAGGAGGGCATAACCATGCCTCATGTTCATGATGAGCTTTTTGACCATGCCAAAGCAGCACTGTTGTAATGTTTGTGTTCTTCTCTTCTTTCTGACCCAGTGCCTGTCCAGTCCAGAGCTCAGACTTGCAGGCAGGATGCCATTGGAGCCCGGTGCCTGATTGCGTTGTCTCTGCTAATCTTGTGGACATGCTTGGCACATTGACTCAACAGCTAAATGGACATACATTTCTGTAGTCATAGCCTATTCCTTTTCAATGATTGTTTGTATCCGCGTATGAGAGGTCTAACCCTAGAACACAGAACTAAACATTTGTGCCCTTTGTTCCACTTTTACCCTCTCTCGTACAGTCTGAATCAGTACCTCATTTATAGTAGTAACAGTACTCCAGAATCCTCAATTGTTGTAGCAGCCCTATGTCACCCGCCGACCACTACTTCTCCAAGGAAAGGTATCTAGCATGGCCAACACCTCACGCAGGTCAATCCAGACTCTTCTCATGTGTTGTTCCATGCTGGTGGAATGACCTTCCAAGCGCTACCAGATCAACAGATACCCTCTCCACCTTCAAGAAACTCTTGAAGACCCAGCTCTTGCAAGAATATCTCCTGGCTTGAATTCTGAATACCAGGGATGCACTTAACCTCTTATACTTAATCTCTTTTATACTGGACTTTTATTACACTATTGCACTTTCAACTTAAAATACGGCAATTTTTATGCAATTTCTCTAACTCTTGTTAGCTTCTTTCATTGTGTTGTAGCTTGAATGTTATCCTCTTTTGTAAAGCGTCTCCTAATGCATAGATGTGAATGTAATGTAACGTTGTTGTGTATGAGTGTGTTGCTAGAAGGCCCCACAGGATCCAGGTCCAATCCCATCTTAATCTCATCTTAATCACACTTCCTGTCCTTGTCCTACATAGGGGTTGTCAAAAAATATAATTTCTAAGATACTAGTCGAGATTTCTAATCATCTCCTGTCAGTCTTTATCCCAACGTATCTTTTCAACGTATCTTTTATGGAAGCCAATGGAAAAGCACATGGGAGCTGATGGATTGTCACATGGGAATGAATGGGAAGTGCTGTCAGTAGGAAAAAGAATGTAAAAATTGATACAGCATAGATATAGCATAACTTACTTTCCGTTTCATTTCGCTATGCCCCACTCAGTTAACATTAGTATCAGATCGTTAGTCAGTCTACATTTTCTGGTATTTTTTCCCTACAGACAGCATTCAGTGACCTTGAAAAATAAGGCTATTGACTGATTCACACCAGATTTCTCCTGTAATCTAATCTGATCTCATTTTCAGTGTGGCCAGTGTAGCCTGCTGTTCTTATAACACTTTACTTGTTTAATTGTTAAATATAGTCCAGTATCTTAATTGCACAATTTTAAATGGTTAATTTTTCTACCATCTTACTTAATGTACTTTTTTTTATCTGTTAATTTTGCTTGTGAATTTTGAATTGCACTGCTGAAGAAAAAACACTATAAACCTTAACCTAAACCAGGATGTTTTGTGACATGACACTTTCTGCGCACAAATATGATCTTTTTACTGGAGGATTTCTGCAGGTTTCAACTAGTTCAATTGAAGACTTTTTAAGACCCTTTTTACAACCATTACGATTGAAATTTCAGACCAATATGTTACCCTTTCTGGCAAAAAAATCAGACAGGCTTGTGAGATTTAAATTCCAAAGGGTAAATACTTTTTATCCTGCTATGGACTACAACTACCAGCTTCATATACAATTCATTACACAGACCAATTTAATAACTACCCTATCCCTACCCTAAATTCAAAATGTTTTATAAATTTTAAAAGTCAACAAAACAGAAGAAACAAAACTATATAAAAATAATGTCACTTCGTCAGCCATGGGGTGGAGCATGGCCCAACCACTGCCAAACTGGAAAGGGATGATGCAATATGATGCAATAATAAAACTTCGTTCCTTTTGAAAGGGAATATGATGCAATAATAAAACCTGAAAAAGTTGTTTAAAATTGCCTAGCAACAGAAATTGCTTGTATTTATAGAGAAAAATTCTTCATTCATAAATGGTTACTAACCATTCTATGGTATAAATATTCATGCTATTAGTTTTGTCATGTAGGTTTCATTGTTGTTGCTGATTAGAATTTGGATGTTTCTAGCAATGGTACCCATTTTCCCCCATGCTCCAACTAATGTAAATAGAAGACTGGGACAACGGTCCTTAAAGCAAATGCACCATAAGTTTTAGGCCAAATCCTAGATGACAAAATGCTGGTGGTCTGCCTGTGTTTTTGTCTCGTCATTGTTTGTTTTGTCATATATATATATATATATATACATATATATATATTATATATATATATATTTTGTTTGGGATGTTCCTCTCAGATAAAACTCTTGCCACAGTGTCTACAGCAGTACAGTCTTTCTCCTGTGTGAATGAGCTGGTGTCGTTTGAGTGTCTTCATTGCAGTGAAACTCTTGCCACACTGAGTGCAGTGGTATGGTCTCTCTCCCACTTGAGTACGCTGGTGTGTTTTGAGATTCCCCTCATGGTTAGATGTCGTGTCACACTGAGTGCATTGATACGTTTTCTCTCCTGAGTGAATGCACTGGTGTCGTCTGAGTTTGTTCCTTGCGGTGAAGCGCTTGGTAATGTGTAGCCGATAGCTAATTTAACCTTTTATTTTGCTGAACTGAAGCATCCAAAAACACAACTATGCGAATGCAGACCTAGACGGAATTCACACAGGTAAAGTAATGTTTACTTGCAAGTTCTGTTAGTAATAGTGAATTCAACACTACATTGACTTTTGTGCGACATACAAAGTTGCACAAAAATGTGCCAAAGCAGGCTGTTGCAGATTGCACACAATTCTTCAGAATATTTAACGCATTAAAATCTCACATATACAGAGATCATAAGGCTTATCAGAGAACTTGCAGTTCGCAGTTTCAGGTGTCTGACTCCATCATTTGTCACCTTGACTGTTGTTCCTTGCGGTGAAGCACTTGCAGTGGAACAGCCCTTCTCCTGTGTGCGTTGGTGTTGTTTAAGTGTCTTCTTTGCAGAGAAACTCTTCTGACAGAAGCAGAAGTAAGGCTTCTTTGGTGTTGGAGTACACAGACACACACAGCTGGCAAGTTTTTTGAAAAGATGGTTTAGGGAAAACAGGGTCTACAGGGTAATTACCAAAAAAGGGACATCCCTTGGCTTGCTCCCCTTCCCCCTCCCGCTTAAGACAGCAGCCGAACACTAGGATCAATAGTACTCACCCTGAGCGACCAGAATGCTCAGAGACTCACCCAGGTCTCTGATAACTAGGCTGATCTTACCATAATGTGCCAATACTTGTCAAAGAGCCTTTGTAATAAATCAGACACATCCATAATCGTTGTCTATGTTAACTTCTAATTTATGGAACCTCCATAAATGTAATAGTAATTTTTAGAACTACAGCTTAAAGGAGATGCAGTCAGGCAGGGCAAAAATCAGGAGTTTATTTAAAACCTGATTGGTGACAATCATGAATCATAAGGACAAAGAAAGACATACATTCTAATTTCAATACTTCCCACTGGCAAGATAAATTTCATTAAAGAAAAAAAGTGTTTTATATGCTTAAGGCTATATTACCTGTGTTTGATAATCGTTACAGGGCAATACTATCTTACTATTATCATCATTCATCTATTATAATTGTCTTTATAATTTACTAATATGTTTCATATCTATAGGCAGTAATATTTATGTCAACATGCACTGCTGCCTCAATAACAGGATGGGCACTGGGTTAGGTTGGAAAATTGTGGAGTTGAACACATTTCTGCAAATTAGGGTTGTAAAATGAGAGAACTTTATCATTATCAGTTCTGTTGTCAATTTTGCTTGTGTGTCCAATTCTTTATCAATTCCTGACTGTTTAGAAGGCAATCTACACAGATTTTTATTTTACACAGGTTTTCAGTATCAGTATATGGGCTGGTAATGTAGCCTGTGTTACTTTGTTCAAACTAGCTTTTTAAAAATGAGGGAAACCATGTACAGCTGTGTTGTCTGTGTCAATTTTGTATTCAGAATGCGAAGTGAATAGGTTTGACACAATTCTAGATGAATGATTCACACTCCTAGTCAAGATACTTCTAAAATTCTGAACTGAACTGACAGTTCATTCGGTTTGGCCACACAGAGGGAAGTAGGTCCACAACTGAGAATGAATGGTCCTGTTAGACCTGTTGGAAACCATAATTTGCAGCAAATTTTGTGTCAGTGTCCATGTAAACAGTGCTATTAAAACACGTCCAGACCTCCTCCATACCATGGACTGTGCATAGTTTTTAATGTATTGCAATGGTATTTACTGACTGAAACATTGATTTTCAATGGACAGCTACTGGACAATGGAGAGGGCTAAAACAGGTAGTGCCTCTCAACATTTTCCATGTTAACATTCACATTCACATTCAGCATAACCAGACCATTCAAAACGTTGGGAAGTGGGTATGACGCGATGCATTATAGACTGTTTCAAGACAGTCCGATTAGTGATTTTAAATTCGTATGTTATCTTAAACTAGCAGGTTTTTATCGCTAAAGTGGTCTATCTGGCCAAGGGGTTTGAAAGAGAGACAGACTGGCAGGGATATGTCCTACCAGTTTTGGGCTGTTCTCCATTTCTTTTCTCTTTCTCTTTCACTTGTCCTGCCTGTGTTCTGCAGCAGTCCACCAGCAGCTCTGATACCCTCTTTAACTGGTACAGAGTAACAAGGGATGGTGGGTCCACTTGTTTGCTAGTTCCCCTTGCCCCTAAAACACATGGAGGAAGACTGAAATGTAGATCACACTGGCAACTTTAATCCAGCTCGCCAAACAGGCACATTTTATTAATAGCCATTAGAATGAAACATTGAAACAGAATGAAAAAAAAAATTTGTTTCTTTCTTTAATTGTTAAATCTTGGACAAATTTCCAAAAAAGATTGTATAAACAGACAGCAGAGTTGATGAAACCATGGTAGGATGAACTGTATGTAATGTTCACACTACACATTTTTAAGTTCTAATAGCCTTTCTTTCCCCTTTTTAATAGCTTTTACTTCTAATTCATTTATTTTTTTAAATGCACAAACAGTTTATGTACTGTTGTGAAGTTTTGAACAGAACAAAGTAAAAATGTAGACTGGGTTAGAAGGTCAGAAAATATAACAGACTGCAAAAACTAAAACAAACAAATTATTTTGTAAAATATGGGTTTTGCCGCCAGTGTAACCACACCAAGAAATGTCACGTTTTATGTTTGTGTTAAGTGCACAATAATAAGTAGTACTTTAATTAGAAGCTCAGTAGTAAAATAAAAGTCTTTGAATTAATTGAATAAATGTAAAAGAGATTTGAATAAAAAAAAAAACATATTTTAAAATGTGAAGTACACAACTTGACTAATGTAAACCAAGACATTTAAATACATTTTTAATTTAAAAAAATAAACATCAAATAAAATTTGTATCACAGACAGAGTCTATATTTATCTAGCGTATAATTAATGTGATTAGGTCAAATCAAGGTTTTGCAAAGTTAAGTGACCTTTTTTTCCACCTATTTTGTAGAGTGACCCAATTAGTAGCTCAGTAGGCTGAGCACCTAAAACAAATAGTAAAACAGTTATAAAACAGAAATATCTGTACCTGAATCTGCTCCATTTTCACGTCTGCAGCTGAAGAGATTCTGCACTCAGTTTTGGGATCCTTTCTGTCTGCTACAGGAACAGAAGAAGAACAACAGCAACAACAACAAACAAGAGGTTTACGCTTTAACACACCCTGCCACACAAAACCGTTTTTGTTATTGAAATATGATAGGTGTGTATGAGTTTGAGTTATATGAAATATGATAGGCGTGTATGAGTTTGAGTTATATGAAATATACGTGTGTATGAGTTTGAGGTTGTGTGTGTGTGTGTGTGTGTGTGTGTGTGTGTAGCCCCTCTTCTCAGCACTGCTTACTAAAATGACTAATCTCCATGTTTACCAGCACCAGCGTCATCTTCCTCTTTAATCCCAGAGACTGGAGCTCCTGGCATCTGGGCGTCAGCAGAGACTAGTGAATTTAGATTACAGGCGTCAGACAAAACCAGCGGACCCAGATTACAGCAGTCATACGAGACCAGTGAACTCAGATTACAGGCATCAGGAGAGACCATCTGACCTAGATTACACGTGTCACAAAAGAAATCATCTTCCTCTTTAATTCCAGAAACTGTAGCCCCCGGCAGCATCTGGGTGTCAGCAGAGACCAGTGATCTCAGATTACAGACGTTAGACGAGACCAACAGACCCAGATTACAGCAGTCAGACGAGACCAGTGATCTCCGATTACAGACGTCAGACGAGACCAGTGGACTCAGATTACAGACGCCAGACAAGACCAGTGGACTCAGATTACAGATGTCAGGCATTCGCTGGAGAGCCCAGTGGACTCAGATTACAGGCACCAAGACAAACCAGTGGACTTGGACCATCAACGTCATCATCACCTTCTTGTTTAATAACAGAGACTGGAACATCTGACAGCATCTGGGCACTACACGCCTGTAGACGTAATCTGGGAATTAGAACAGTAGAGAGGATCCTGAGCATCAGGTAAGACTGGCAGACTCCGACTCAGGAAGTCAGGTGGACTTGTAAACAGTGAACTTTCGACACCAGATGATTTGGTTTCTGGTCACCAGGTGAGACCAGATGTTCTGATTGGAGAGGAGAGCTGGGACTCACCATTTGCTGCAAAACAAATAACAGACAGCAAAATATTCTTCAGATTCTTTTGATTTTGTCTTACACAAACTCACACACACATGCAAGAGGTCTACGTGGTCATGTTTGCAATTGTAAAGAATGTCCCGATCCCTGTGATTGCATACATATAACAGAGGTCATCTTGCACTAGTCCAGCCTGGGGATCGAACCCGCGACCTCATAACAACACAGCTACCTCGGACCGGAATGCAAATGCCCTAGCCAGTCGACCGAAAAGTCCAGGCTCCCAGTCAACTGACTAGGAGGCTCTTTGAAGTGTTGAGGAGGGAACTTTACTAACGTTATACATGTGCAGCTACGGTATCCGTCACACACACACACACACACACACACACACACACACACACACACACCTGGTTGGCCTGTGTCAGTGAGTTGTTGTCCTTCAGTTCATGAATCTTTAGTTTCAGCTGTTTGTTTGCCTCCGCCCGCTCTGTCAGTCTCCGCCCAGTCTCCGCCTCCTTCTCTTCCAGACAACGAATCAGAACACAGACCTCCTGGTTCCTTCCTACTTCTTCCTAATAAGGCCATGTTCACACACAAACACACTGAACATGTTCTTCCGAGCAAATAATCACTAATTGTACTTTCACAGGAAAAGCTACTGAAGCTGTAGAATTGCTAGAGATGCTAATAAAGCTATAGCGCATAACAATTATTATTTATTTATTTTTCTCACAACAAATAATCACTGTCCTAACAAGTTCCTCTATCAGCCAGCACCCATGAGCATCTAAAGCTTTTTTTTTTTTTTTTAATTGCACCTATGCTGTTTTAGTGACTGACGGACCCGCTTAGTTATTTCCGTGATCCTGTAATCTGTTCCTGAGATCTGCTCAATGTGAACTGAAAACAATCAAATGGGGACAGCCTGCCCCCCAAACACATAGTTTCTCCAAAAGAACTAAGCCCAAACAAGAACACAGAGTTTCTCCAACAGAACTAAACCCAAACAAGAACACAGAGTTTCTCCAATAGAACTAAGCCCAAAAAAGAACACAGAGTTTCTCCATTAGGACTAAACCCAAACAAGAACAGAGTTTCTCCATTAGGACTAAACCCAAACAAGAACACAGAGTTTCTCCAATAGAACTAAACCCAAACAAGAACAGAGTTTCTCCAACAGAACTAAGCCCAAACAAGAACAGAGTTTCTCCATTAGGACTAAACCCAAACAAGAACAGAGTTTCTCCATTAGGACTAAGCCCAAACAAGAACACAGAGTTTCTCCATTAGGACTAAACCCAAACAAGAACACAGAGTTTCTCCAGAAGGCCTGAAGGCAGGGACGAGCTACTTCCGTGGCATGTTTTGTTTGGTCCTTTGGTCAAATATAATGTAGACTTTGCTGGTCAAAAGCATCTGCTTAAAAATATAAACATGAACACAAGTATAAACAAACATGGTTTCATCTGCACTGCTGGCTAAACCTTTAGTAAAACCAAAACGAAAATAGTAACATCTTAGAAATGAATATCAGCAAAAGAGAAAAGCAATATGATACAAATGTATGCCCTGAGTAAAACCTTATTCTAAAAGGGTAAGGCAACCAACCAAGCAAAATATGGTTATAAACATGGGTAACAGAATGGAATGTGCTGGTGAAAAACAGATATTTGGTTCCACTGGGGATTTAGAAGTGGACATGGAACCTAATCAAGTCAGAACAACAGACAACAGAAGGACAAGAAGTCAAATTCCTAAAGAAGGACAAGAGGTCAAAGGAATGGCATTGGGGTCTGAAATCTGTTTTACAACATGTGATGTATATTCTGGGGGGTATAAAAGGAAATCCTAGTCTCCCAGAAGATGAACTAGTTACTCAGCACACCTTGTGTAGGTTTTGTGTGGGTAACTTAGGACGATTCCAAGGGCCTGGTACTGATAGGGGGCCCTAGAGAACATTTTAATATTATAATCAATGTTTCGGAGGCCCAAAATAATTTTCTGTCATAGGGCCCAAAATTTCTAGCGGCGCGGCTGTGCTCGCTACCAATCTGTAGCAATAGCAAATTACTGAAAAATGTGTGTCCTGTCTGACTGTGGCCTAACAGAATATAGCCTGCTGGTTTTGCTGTATGGCTAGGTTATATGCTCAAAGATTTTTGCTTATTCCTAAATCAGTAATACAGACATACTCTTTCTAGTATGTATTGTCTTTAATTCCACATGACAGCAGTGTGTGTGTCACCTGCAATGTTTCTATGATGAACTAAGTGGTACTCCGTGTGTGTGTGTGTGTGTGTCATACCTGTAGTACCTGTATGATGGACTGAGTAGCCTTCTCCAAATCCACGCAGGCTTGCTTGTGTCTCATCATAATGTACGGAGTAACCTCACGTTTCTACAGTCAAACGCATTAACACTTAGTCCTGTTCAAACATGCGCTAAAAAGCTAACAGCGTCGTTGACCGTCGCGTTACGTTACGTTAACGGTAGCACCAGACATGCTTTAGAACTCTTACATTCTTCCGGTACATCGCGCAAATGCGAACTGGCTGGGGTGTCAAGCCCCGACACGTGAGAAAAAACTCCTTTACGCAGCATGATTGTGCTGCCTCTTTCGTCTTGTCCGCTGAAAGAGTAGGTCGTTGTGCCTCACCCGTAAAGTTCGCATTCAAAATAGCTATTTGGAATCACCAACCAGTGCTTTAAAACTTCAGCGAAGGCAAACAGCGTACAGTTTTTTAAGCAGATTAAACAATAAATCTACTTCGGCGACAAACTCTTGTGACACATTTTGGGATTTATAGTAATATCGCCATCTTGCGTGCGGGATGCGAATGCTATTGAGTAAAATGAAGCTCTGCAAGACCTGTCCTGTCCTGCTACAAACCTGTACTTGTGATGGTGATCAGAAAAGCTCGGAGTTGTTCGGGTAGGTTCACTCTATTCAGCACTCATCATTACATTTTAACTTCTTAATAGTAGGTCTGGATGGTTTCATGTTGTTACTTCGACATATTACACGCGCCATGTTATTTTAGATGCATTGTGTTTGAGTGAAATTCGCGTCACAAAGTTTATTGTCTGGTTCTGCCATGAGTTCAATAAACCTGGGTTGCACTGGATTCAAGCCTAGTTGGTTCAAAAGGATGGGGATATTGGGGATACTGATCCAATATCCCCATTGAATTAGGAGACAGGGACCATCCTCAGCCTTTATTTATGAACATTTAAACATGTCATTGAATAATTAAAAACTTATCCTTGGATCATGTGCAAAGTTTTTAAATAATTGCAGATCATTTTTAACTATAAATACAAACTAAACCATTTCTGTCGATAGGCAACCCTAGACAAATGCTTGCTTTATTGTTGTATCATCATTCCATTGCAAAAGTCCCCGTTCAGCCCCGGTTTGACTCCAGGGCTGGCCTGAGACCCTCTGAGCCCCCACCCCGGTCCAGCCTCGATCATTGTCCGAGGTCTTATTCCAAACACCGGAGTTTCACCCCAGAGTGGAATGTGGCCATTGTTTGCTACTGCATGAAGAATGTGTCAAACATTCTTCTTGTTGGAAATTCTGGCAGACTTGTGTCTGCCTTTAAAATAAGATCAAAGTATTCATATATTTTTTGGCACCCATGCATGCATGCTGTGTCATTCAGATGTGCTCAAAGATGGTAATAGGCTACAAATCAAATTTTTGGTCATATTTCGTCATATTCTGTGGACCCCTTGGCCACCCTAAGTGCAAAAGTCTAGGTCCTCCACCATCATCAGGACAAAGAAAGACATACCTTCTAATTTCAATACTCTCCACTGGTAAGACAAATGTGATTAAAGAGGAAAAAAAGACTGAATTCTAAATTATCATCATCAGTTATCTAATTTTCTAAGGTATTTATATCAATACGCAGCAATGGGCACTTGTTGGATATATCTGGGGTGTAAAATTGTTTTACAATTTTTTGCGAATGGGGACTGTCAAGATGCATTCAAAAATCAAACTGTAGTTTATTCAGTTCAGTTCAGTTCATAATTTTACATAACCCATCACATCACCAGATGGAAAGCTTTCGTCCCTGTACTCTAGCATTTGAGAATAAAGCTCACACTGAATAAAGCTCAGGCCACACTGAATGCAGTAGTATGGCCTCTCTCCTTGTGTGAAAGCGCCAGTATACTTTGCAGTGTTCCTCTTAAGTGAAGCTCGTCACACTGAATGCACACTGCACAATGTACACTACTGCACTTTGAGATGCTCAGATCAAATGAAAGTGCAGTGGTACAACCTCTCTCCTGTGTGTGTGACCTGGTGTTACTTAATTAAAGCTCTTGCCACACTGAGCACAATGGTAGGGCCTCTTTCCTTCTTTTGTGAGTGTGCCAGTGTGTTTTAAGCTCTTCCTGTCAAGTGAAACCCTAACCACACTTAATGCAGCTGTGCACCCTTCTTACTGAGTGAATGCATTGATGTTTTTCAGATGTCCTTGAACAGTAAAACTTATGTTATGCTGAGTGCAGTGATGTGCTTGAAGTGAATGGTCTGGTGTTGTTTGAGATTTCGAATTCGAATGAAGCTCTTCCCACACTGAGTGCAGTGGTACGGCCTCTCTCCTGTGTGAATGCGTAGGTGTTCCTTAAGACTCACTCCAAGAGCGAATCTCTTGCCACACAGAGTACAGTGATATGGCCTCTCTACTGTGCTGTACGGCCTCTTTCCTGTGTGACTTATACGCTGGTGTCGTTTGAGACTACCCTCTTGAGTGTAACTCTTTCCACACTGAGTGCAGTGGTATGGCCTTTCTCCTGTGTGAATGCGCTGGTGTAATTTGAGTCTTTCGTCTTGAGTGAAGCTCTTGCCACAGAGAGTGCAGTGGAACAGCCCCTCTGTGTGAGTACGCTGGTGTTGTTTGAGATATTCCTCCCGAGTGAAGGTCTTATCACACTGAATGCAGTGGTATGGCCTCAGTCCTGTGTGAGTGCGCTGGTGATTTTTGAGATGATCCGCTCGAGTAAAGCTTTTTCCACACTGAGTACAGTGGTACGGCTTCTCTCCTGTGTGAATGCGTTGGTGAGGTTTGAGCGACGACCTTAGAGTGAAGCTCTTGCCACACTGACTGCAGTGGTACGGCCTCTCTCCTGTGTGAATGCGCTGGTGTTGTTTGAGATTATCCTCTCGAGTGAAGCTCTTACCACACTGAGTGCAGTGGTACGGCCTCTCTCCTGTGTGAATGCGCTGGTGTTGTTTGAGATTTCCCTGGCAGGTGAAGCTCTTGTCACACTGTGTGCAGTGAAACAGCTCCTCTCCTGTCTGGATGCGCTTCTCTGCTGTATGGACAGACAAGATACACAATCAGCAAATTTCTTGAATTGAGAGTCTGGGGAAAACAACAGGGTCACTCCTAAACAGGGATATCCCTTGGGACAGTGGGAGAGCACTGAGTACTACTATGATCAGTACTACTCAGTGCTCTCCAACTCACCCAGTGAGTGTTTGGTCAACCAGAATACTCACGGACCATCCACCTGAAAACTAAACTAGAGGAACTGCAGGCATCTTGGAAAGGGGTAAGTCTTTTCTAGTTAGGTATGTGTTGTACATTATAATCTGTAAAGAACATTTGGCAGTTATGTTAGACTACCATGCAAAGTGTGTAATGATTTGTCAAACTGCAATTAGAAAGAATTAGTTGTCTGTATAGGAAAGTTTGTCACTGCCAGTAATCTCCCATTATCTGCACATTACTGTTGGTAAATGTGGTTGAGATTAGTGTTTGAACAAAACGATGACCCAGCTAATGTGATTCTAGAAAATCTGAATCTGTAGCTCCAGTGTCATCCTGTAGGATGTGAGGAACAAGCCCACTCCTTTCACTCACCAAAACTGGTGAACAGCATCACACTCTACTGGTACTCGAATTTATTTAGATGGCTTCTCTGTCCCATGCTGACAGGCCAGCCGAGCAACCAGTGCAGACATCAAGATTGACATGTGTAAGACACTGCTTTGTATACACAGCATAATTCCAAAACAATGACACTGCTGGGGGGAGGGAAGCTGCCTAAGCCTTACTCTGCCATTACCAGCAGCCTATTCACGATGGGGCGGTGGTGGCACAGCCGGTTTGACAACTGGAAGGTTGCAGGTTCAAGCCCCGCTCCACCTGACCCCATAGAAGTGTCCTTGAGCAAGATACTGAACCCCTGGTTCCCTTCTGGAGGCACCTTGCATGGCAGCCTCCACACTGGTGTGTGAATGCTTGTGTGTGAATGGGTGAATGTGAATGGGTGAATGTGAGGCAAACACTGTAAAGCACATTCAGTGCTTGTTGGAGTATAAAAGCGTAGTCCATTTACCATTCACGATATGAATTGTAACAGGTTCAGCAGCTCACCAGGCTCTCACCACTATCATATTGGACAAGGGGTGGTTGAAGGATGTTCACCTTCAGGTAATTCAATTCAATTCAGTTTTATTTATACAGCGTCTTTTACAATATTGTCTCGTGGCGCTTCACAGAAGGAGCACCCAAGAACAACAGGGGCAAGGAAAAACTCCCTTATGTTTAGGAATATCCTGTGTCTAGGAAGAAACCTTGGGCAGATCCACAACTCAAGGGGCTAACCTAGCTGCCAGGGGTCATGCAGGAAAAATTACAATCAGTAGTAACCATGACAGACTACAAGTTGCCTATGGTTTTAGCTAAGGTTCATAATAGTTCATAATAGTATTATCCCACTTTACGTCACATGGTAGTCAGTCCATAGGTGGTTATCAGGAATTATGGCTGGACAATGTAGCAGCGGCCAGACATATTGTCAAACCCAAAGGAGTGAGATGGGTCATGGGGGTAACAGTCCAATTAAAGACCAAATCCCCACCACCACTTGTCAGCTAATCCACCCTGTAGTGCCCAACAAGATCTCTTACCAATATGTACATTTTCATTTTTATTTTTATCATTATTATTAGTAGTAGTAGTAGTAATACTGGGTATTTATGAATGTGTATACACCCTCCTACTCAGCAGTACTTACCAATTTGACTGCCATCTTCATCATCGTCTTCATCTTCATCCTCATTTTCTTCTTCTTTAATTTCAGAGACTGGAGACGCCCACTGCATCTCAGCATCAGGAGAGACCGCCGCCCTCTGGGGGTGAAATGAGGAAAGAACAACGATGTCATTAAACTCCGTCAAGCACTGTTCCAGTCAGGGATTCCTTTCACAGAATCTGCGAGGATGCATTGTTGTATCTTAAGTTATACCCACAATCCTTTGCATACATGCACAAGTTAGCAGTTTTTAAACGGCAGCGACACCTCAACAGAACACATTTATCTCTAATGCTAAAAAGGTTCTCAGCCTTGCCTCCGTAGCAACTGACTCGTGAAGAAGCATTCTATCAAGGAAGCATTCTCAACATTGAGAAACAGCTAAAGTGCTTCAGGGTAAGTCGCTGCACTAGGCAGCCATCTGCATGGCCTCCATGCAGTTTTTACTGGGACTGAAGTCCGATTAACTATGTCAGATTCCCTATTCAAATTAATGTAGAGTTAAATGTAACTCTGAATATTAAAAACTGAGGTCGTCAAACTGAGGTATTTCTAGACAGCGTTGTTTGCAGTGTTGTTAGCAATCTCAATTATTCTGCCACTGAGTGAAGCAATTTGACGACTAAGATAACAATGGAAGTTAGCAGCAATGTTTTGTAGAAACGGCTCTGAAACTATGGACACTGTGAAAAAAACACCAAATGAAATGTAGATGAACAGGGCTCACAAATCCAAAAAGATGAAAGTGGCCATACTGTTGATAGGCCGTTGCTGCGTCAGCTATTCTTGAGGGCTATTTTCAATTGAATGTTAGCTTTCAGTCTTCCCTCTTTGCAAATTGCATTTAGCCTGATTAAAGTGTTTTAATCAGCTCCATAAAGAAGACACACTTCACCATAATTCTCAGGCTACATAACTTTATTAACCAGTGACCATAACAAAATAAATCACCTTTCAAATGTCACCTTCCCTAGAACTAGCATTACTTGTGGTTAAATGATGAGTGGGCTAGGCTACAGGCTTCGCTGTGAGGTCACTAATCTTATGTTACCAGTGGTGAAATGATGACGATGGTGTGGCTGTAAGTTTTGCCTATTTGTTTGCAAGCTATTCTCTCCTGTGCGATCATCAATCGCATTTCCCTTTACATTTGTTTGGACAGTGGGTATGAAAAAGCTATCGCAGTCCTGATACATGGTTGCATTAACTGACAGGTTCTATGTCAACAATATGCATGTAAATGATGCGGATTGAATGAGCCCAATACAATACCTGGATTAGTGCAGCTTCAGTTTTAATGTTCGCAGTTGAAGACACGATCGATTCAGTTTTAATGTCCTCAGATGAAGGGGCAGTCGGTTCAGTTTTAATGTCCTCAGATGAAGGGGAAGTCAGTTCAGTTTTAATGTCCTCAGATGAAGGGGTAATCGTTTCAGTTTTAATGTCCTCAGATGAAGGGGTAATCGTTTCAGTTTTAATGTCCTCAGATGAAGGGGCAGTCGGTTCAGTTTTAATGTCCTCAGATGAAGGGGTAATCGTTTCAGTTTTAGTGTCCGAGGATGAAGGGGGAGTCGGTTCTACTTTCACGTGCCCACCTGAAGAGATAGTCTTATTACTTTGGATATAAATATTCTCTCTAAGAATGGAAAAGATGCGTCTTGCATTCAACATTTAGTTATTTGTGTCTAAATCACCTTACAAAAACATGTCTTTCTCATAAGAAAAATCTGGTGTCCCTGTTGTTTGAGGTCACAGAGTGCCGTCTGTAGGAAATTCAATAAAACAGACTGAATAGTGAACTTGTCAACCACTCGTCAACTGAATTGAGCATAGGAAAATGTAACTGAAATATTAGTTTCTGTGCCCCATTAAACTGTGCAGATTCACCTTTTTTTTATGTTGTCTCCTATTCTTGTTCTTTTTCCTGCCAACAGCACTTGGTGACCTCAACCAATAGGGCTATGGATTGATTCACTATGGATTTCTCCTTTAAAGAATTATAACTTGTATGAAGCCCAAGGTGTACCATTGTTTTTCCTACAGTGAGAAAATATTGAAGCCATTTTTCTTTTTTTTGTTTTAGCCTTATTTTCAATAACTTTGTGAAGTGAGCACACAAGCCAAACAATTATTTGGATACAAAATGCTACCTCATGTACAGCAATAGCACAGCAGTATGCCATTTAGGACACAGCACATGTGTGCGTGTGACTGTGTGTGTGTGTCTGTGTCCACCTGTCTGTATGTGACTGTGTGTGTGTGTGTGTGTGTGTCCACCTGTCTGTATGTGACTGTGTGTGTGCCCACCTGTCTGTATATGACTGTGTATGTGTGTGTCCACCTGTCTGTATATGACTGTGTATGTGTGTGTCCACCTGTCTGTATGTGACTGTGTGTGTGTGTCCAAGTCTCCATCTGCGTTTACCAGACTCACTGTAAACAGCATACAGCAGTATGCCATTTCAGAAACATCATCTGAGTGTGTGTGTGTGTGTGTGTGTGTGTGTGTGTGTGTGTGTGTGTGTGTGAGAGAGAGAGAGAGACCTCAGTCTCCAACTGTGCTTACCAGACTCACTGTAAACGCCATATTCACCATCAATACATTCTTCTTTCTTAATCTGAGAGACCTGAAGCAGCTGGGCATCAGACGAGACCAGCAGACTCTGGGAGTGCATTACAAGGATACAAGCAAAGTTTGTCACATGCAAATAGTTACTGGGTGTAAAAAAGGCAGTGGTCTGTGTCTGTTTGTCAGCCTGTCTTGTGCATTAAACCAATAACTGAAACTAAGTTTCAAATCAGGCACTCCCCTCATAAAAATATCTTGCATGGTACTGTAGTATCAAAACAGTATTCCACTGTGAACAACATTACACAACACAAACATACGGCAGAAATACAGCCCTTAAATGCATAATGCTGCATTTGGGATATTAAAATAGTACTAAAATGTGCTTCAGGGAAAAAATTCTAAATATTTATTTAAAATGTAGGAAAAGCAGTAGACTGCATCACAGAGGGCAGTGCTGTGCAGATTATTTTTTGGATATATGTACCCTGCCTTTGAATTGCAAATAACTTCCCCCATTACTGCTGATTAGACAGAAAGTTCTCTGTAAGCTTTAAGATCTAAGTCTCAAAATCAGTTCAGATGCAAAACATTCAAATTTCAAATTGAGAGCACACTTGTTAGGCACGTAGTGAGCAGAGTGAAACTGAGTGCCTTTAAACCCACTCAGCTGTGCTATATTTACAGTACAAAACAAACTCAAGGGGCTTATTGCTTTTCTAAAACGATTGCCATACATAGCTCCGTTTCATTAGACAAAGCAACAAGAAATGCAGCAATTTATTTCTAAACATCAATTCCTCCACGAAGAAATACATTTCTGTCAGCTGAATGGTTGCAAAGTAACTCACAAATGCAGGCAACATAAGGGCTCTGGTATGCCTCCATACACATGGCATATGCTTCTAGGCTTGATGTTGCAGGCCTTGCTCCAGTACAATCTAGCCTCCAATTTGCTATTTATCGCAAGTAGTAGATCATAAAACATGCTGCAGACTTGAAACATACAGACAGTGTTTTCACCCTGTTTAGAGTTGAAAGGTTAAATGGTACATGAACTGCATTTATAAAGTGCTTTCCAACTACAAGCACTCCTAGCACTTTACAATGTATGTCTCACATCACCCTTGGCTGTGTGCATTTAGAGCACACAGTGTGCCCTGCAGCCATCCTGCATACTTTTTTCCAAGTTGTCTAGATACATGTCAGGGTCCTGTGCCTTACCACATTAAGGTAGTTGCGTTACTGAACCTCAACCTTAGCTAACAACCTAGGATGGTCCCAGGACAAGGGGGACACCCCCTGTTACCATGGCAACCAGATTTGCCCAAATTCCTAATTTTAAATATAAATAGTTTTGATTTGAGTTAATCTCTTGGGACAGTGTCTTATATCTCCATCATTTTAGGTAAGCAATACAAATGTCTTTACTCATAAACAAGAACTTCCTAAAAGTATTTTAAAATGTAATAAATAAGACGCAAGTTACTAATAATGATTAGTGTTGTAGTTAAAATACTATTGTTCCTTTTATATTTAATGTGGAAAAAATGCTTCTGTAATTTGCCCTAAGATGCAGTGCATGATGGGAAGAATTTAAAGGCTGCTTGTAAATGTACGCAGACTACACTAGATCATGCAGACGTGTGTCTGGGCGTGTTTGTACGCAGACTACACTAGATCATGCAGACTACACTAGATCATGCAGACTACACTAGATCATGCAGACGTGTGTCTGGGCGTGTTTGTACGCAGACTACACTAGATCATGCAGACGTGTGTCTGGGCGTGTTTGTACGCAGACTACACTAGATCATGCAGACGTGTGTCTGGGCGTGTTTGTACGCAGACTACACTAGATCATGCAGACGTGTGTCTGGGCGTGTTTGTGGGTTAAGACATGTTGAAAGTAAAAGCGGAGATGCAAAACAGAAAAAGGAAGAAAAATAAAACTCCCAAAGTTGGATTATTTATTATTTAAGAAAAAGAAAACTTTTTTATTTAAGATAAAAAGTTGGATTATTTTCTGTTGTGCCATCTCTAAACTAAACCTGGCGCAAGTTAACCGATAGCAATGATATTAGTATGTTTTGTTGTAATACAGTAGTTTGTGTAGTCAGCACTGTTCTCAGGATGGGTAATGTATGAGCAACAGTTATGCTAACATTATTTTTTGGCATTTAAACAAATCTCTGTCTGGATTCTTGTAAAACTTGTATTTAGCTGCCAGAATGCTATAAATGATCATGGAGGAGAAACACTTTGTTTAGGCGTGTAAACTACTTGAGGGGTGGGTTGGCAGAGGTGGAATGAAGTTGACGCATCAGAAAAATGTATTTCACACTTGCTTGCTATAACAAACAAACTTGAATCTAGTCATATTGAAACAACATTGTCTTAGCACAAACCAGTGAATGTCTGGTCAAAGTAAAAGGCATCACAAACACTGATGCAAACTGAAACTGACTGCATCACCATCATCATTATCATGTTAGACTTTTGATTGATTGCACTGATAAGGCTACAGAATTACAGATTTAAGCATTAACTAATTCTGATTTTAAATGTCATTTTTATCTAAAAAATGAGAAAGCACTGCTAATAAGCATAATAGCATTACTTCAAATTCAAGTTAACACATTTGAAACTGTAAAAACGGTGGGAAAGTTCGAGGTCGTGGCCTACAAAACAACACATTCCTAAACTCAAAAGGGTAAGATAATCTATCTGCGCCCCTAAATTGTCCTGTGTCTAAAAATGGGGGTCGTTGGCGTCACACACAAGTACTGACAATAAATTACAAAATTATATTATATTATCTAACTGCTTATTAAGAGAGAAAGTTAATGTTATGGCGTCTAGGACACCGGAACTATCCCGTTTTATTACACTGCCGAAGCCTAAAATGCTTTATCTTGGGTTCTAAAGTATATTTGGATAGAACGGTATGTGGTCTCAGGGGGTCATTCATCGCAAATGAATATATTTGCGGAGAAACTGATGTTTAGGAATAAATTGCTACAGTTCTTGCTGCTGTGGCTTTGTCTCATGAAACCGAGATAAGTGCGTGGTAAGCGTTTTAGAAAAGCAATACGCACCTTGGTTACCCACCTGTACCGTGAACATAGCACAGATGAGGGTGTTTAACGTCACGCTGCCCAATTACACGTTGCTGTAGGTGCTCAGAAACTCACCTCGCTATCATCCCTCCCGTGTTTATCCGAGCATTGTGTGTGTTGCAGCGACTCCGCCAGTTTATCCATTGTGCTAATAGGAGTAGAAAGTCCCACTAAGCAACGCTATCCCGTTTCACCAACATTCTTTGTTTAGTCAACAACGAATTTAAGTTATGCACCTTTCAGCAGTACAATGCCTAGCATCAATATCTCACTTCACCAGCTAACGTTGGCGTCAAAACCCTTTTCACAGATTGTCAGGTTTATGGAACTATCGCCCTCTAGCGTGCTGGAATATGAATTTAGTATAGGGTATTGACTAATCTGGCATAGAGGCAACAAAACCAGAAAACTAAGGGAAAATGGTAATGTTTAATAATAGCATCACAATTACAAGTTTGTAGCAGAGCTTAATGTAACTACATTGAATTCATAACCAGAACGCTAGAGGGCGATATTACTGTAAATCTGACGATGTCTGAAAATGGATTGTCGTCTTGGTTGAGTGTAAACTTGGGCGAGGCACAACCACCGCAGCGTAAAGATTTCTTTCTCACGTATCTTGACTTCCGCAACCCGTTCTCACAATGTAGGATACCAGAATGATGTTTACAAAGTAACAATGCAAAACCGTGTCTGGTGCTACCATTAATGTGTTTTGAATTTCTGGATACGCTGCAGGCTGCTTGGTTTTGAATTTCAACAGGAATTTGAAGAATTTTAACAGAACTAGTTGGTGCTCAGTATATTGATATGATGAGACACAAGCAAGCCTGTGTAGACCTGGAAAAGACTACTCAGTGTGTGTGTTACATGTAATCTTACATTACAGGTAACACACACACACTGTGCTATGGATTCTGTTTTATTGGCTGAATACTGTATTCTTGGTTTGAGAATAAGCAAACCTACCACACTTTCCGTACAACCAAGAATTCTGACCATAAATACAAATGTATTCTTACCATGAAGCCTCTGAAGAGTGCAGAATGTCATTCATGCATGTGTGTGTGTATTCAGGATGAATTACACAGAAATCAAAAACTCTGCCTTTTAATTCACCATCTTAAAGAGGCAACTGGTTGTGGCCTAACAAATATGGTTGAGTCGTAACAACAGCTGAAGCTTGAGACTGATGATGTACAGACAAACGTCTAGAGGTAACATTAACTCCCTGAAGCACTACAGCGGGGTATTTCAAGTAGGTGGTAAACTTGGGTAAGTTAACCTATAGACCTTATTCTCTTAACCAAACAAACCAGGCTGTTGGACTACAGTTGTAATGCCCTCTGGCACCTGTAAGTATCTAAATAAACTGACTAAACAGATTCGCTGACACCGGCGAACAGTTACTGAACTTTATTGGGTCGCCATCCTGACAACACTGACTGAACAGGAATCAGGGCACGTGACTTTAGGACCAAGATACGGTGGCCTTAGTGGCCCAAACATAACCTCTCCATTCTTAAGAAAACAGGGATATACTTTTACATAAAAGTAAACATTACCAACATTAACCAACTTTAAAAATGCACCTAAATCATTTTAGGCTTATAATTCTTTGGTCACCACTCACATTACTGAGTATGGGGTGAAATATCAAATACATAAGACACATGATCCATTAAATGCTTGGCATGTAAACACTAAAGCATGGTTGCAGTCAATATAAACAGGTAACCAGGTAAGTATTTTCAAGCATATTTATGTTGAGGAGTAATATCAGTAAGTGCATTCATATTAAGGCAAGTTTCAAAGGTAAACATTGAATTGGTCAAAGAGTGCATTCAGTTGTACAATTTTTTATTTATTTATTTATTTGGGGGGGGGGGGGCGATCTGCCTACACCCTTTACATTTGTGTTTTCACAAGTCCAAGACTGGTCTTGGCCTGATGGTGAGACCAAATCTGGTGGTGTAGCTAGGTGGCTGGCTGGGTGGCCTGCTTGTGGCAAACAAGCAAACCCAACAAACAAACAAACCCAACAGGCTCTTAGGCTACAGTTTTAATGCCCTCTGGCATCTGTAAGTATCTAAATAAACTGACTAAACAGATTCGCTGACACCGGTGTACAGTTACTGAACTTTATTGGGTCGTGATCTGCCTACACCCTTTACAATTGTGTTTTCACAAGTCCAAGACTGGTCTTGGACTGATGGTGCAGCCAAATCATGTGGCTGGCTGGGTGGCCTGCTTGTGGCGGTGGTCTGACTTTCAGGCTCAGGGTTTGTGGGTTGTATGTTAATGTCAGGTAAGTGTTGCTGCTGTGCGTGTTTGGTGTGTATGTTGTATGTGTGTGGGTGTGGGTGTGGGTGCTGGGTGTCCATGGTGTTTGGACTTCCCATGACGTGGTGATGATGTGGAGCTGCTCAGTTTTTCCATCTTAAAATACCTGCTGTAGTAGTCTACGATGATGATAAGTGAATTCCCTGTGAACAGGTCAGTCCCCACAGCCTGCCATGTTCTGGTGGGTATGTCGTGTGAGAGGAGTGTTGGAGCTGCATTGTTCCTGGCATATGTCGCAGTTTGCCACAGAAGCTTCAATTTCTTTCCCCATCCCGGGCCAAAAGAGGATGTCACGGGCATGGCTCTTGCTTTTCTCTGTGCCCATGTACCCGGTGTGGATGTGAACAATCATCTCAGCTCTGAGTGTGTGAGGAATGATGATCTCACCTTTAAACATTATGCAAACATAGACCTGGAGCCTTAACTCCTTCTGGGGGTCAAAGAATGAGAGCACTGGGTGGTGTGTGATGAGCTGTTTGATGCGGCTGTATGCTTCATCGTGCTGCAGGTCCCATGCAAACTCATTTTCCTGCTTTAGGAGTTCACGAAGAGGTGCATTTACTTGGGACATATGCGGTGCAAATCTAGACAGGTAATTAATCATTCCTAGGACAGACTCCAGCTCGGCTTTGTTGTCTCCTCTCGTGAAAGCAGTAACGAGCGTAGATGGGGTTTGACTTTGGGGTGACATACGTTGAGTACTTTTCGTAATAAGTTTTTAACTTTTTAGCTTCTGCCTCTGACAACGTCCACGTATTAAAAACATCTCTGCCCTTTTCCCTGACCCATAATAATAGATAGCTACACTTATCCTGCTCAGGCTTTTCCCTCAGGGGTCCTGAAAACATAAGTTCAGCTTGCTGCTGGAAACGGCACCATTCGGTGACTCCCAGTCCATCTTCAGTGTAGGAACTCCAGACACATTTTTGTTTGTGAATCGCCTTTGAGTTTTACATTTTTGTTTGTGAATCGTTTTAAATGTATAATCAGAAAGTTTACACAGTTGAAAAGTTGCCTGATAAGTTCTTGTTAGGGCTGTGACTATTTGTTGGTGTAACCAAGGTCACCCCACACAGTCCAGCCCCAGGGTCAATCGTGTCATTGTTTCACCACACATTTTATTGTGTGTGTTATTATGACTCCTCTTGATTGCCAACCATATTCAAATTTGTTCCATCATAGTCTAAATGTGGAACAAAACATATTTCAGCAATATCTAATGCATGCATACTGACATTTTAGTCTCCAGGTCTCTATTGCCATAGGAACAATGAACATGAAGTTGTAATCAAATCAGTGGCTGTACACCGCCAACCACTCAACTCTGAAAAGCCCAGACTGCAGATCAGCTGAGTGTAGCAGAGCGCTGAAACACGTCTGTGTGAATATGCATGAGTAACAGTCTGTGTGAATATGCATGAGTAACAGTCTGTGTGAAGAGTGGTAGCATAGCATCCTCTACTCCCACATTATCTTGGTAGGCAAACTGCAGGGGGTCCAATGCATGGCGAATTTGGGGTTTGAGTAGATTGAGCAGCAGTACACGTTCAAAGGTCTTCATTAGGTGTGAGGTAAGGGCAACTGCTCAGTAGTCATTAAGTTCTTTTGGGTGCGCTTTCTTGGAGACAGCGGTGCTAGCGGTAGTGGTAGCCTGAATAGTTGTGGGTTCGAATCCCAGCTGCCACTGTTGCGTCCTTGAGCAAGACACTTAACCCTAAGTTGCTCTAGGGGAGACTGGCCCTGAACAATTGATAGTTGACAAATTGTAAGTCGCTTTGGATAAAAACATCTGCTAAATGCATAAATGTAATGTAAATGTAACAGAGTTCATCTTGTGTGAATATGCATGTGCAACAGAGTTCATCTTGTGTTGGGCCAGTCTGTGTGAATATGCATGGGTATGCACAGATGTGTGCAAAATTAATCAACACAAATGCAAGTTTCCTCTTCTGTATTCTCTCAGTAGATATAATCACTTCTCAGACCAAACACACACTGTTATCCACATCAGAAATAAAAATACAGTTCACCATCTCTGTGGACCTGAGAGCCAAAAAGATCATCTCTTCAGCAGGGGAGATGAAAACAGGAATTATTCAGGTACTGTTTTTGTAAGGGGAGGGTGCCGTTTTCACATTGTACTGGCATGGGGCGAAGGTTTTGTAAGGAGGGCAACGTGACAATTTATAAACGATAAAACGCACTGGGCATAAAACACATAAAATAAAGTCAGTGCTCCAACACCAGTAGGTTACAGAAAGCATCTGCACATTAATTCCTGTTCATCAAGCGGTGCTTCAAAGTGCGTAAAAGTTGCTGCTTGTTGATTTATGATCGCTAGAGATCGTTATAAAGTAGGATTGTTATGGTTTATGGATTATGGTTATTTTTGGTTATTATTGGTTATTTACCTGTTGTAAGTCAATAGTAATGACTATTATA
The DNA here is from genome assembly GCA_027481765.1 of Tenualosa thibaudeaui. Classification (NCBI taxonomy): domain Eukaryota; kingdom Metazoa; phylum Chordata; class Actinopteri; order Clupeiformes; family Clupeidae; genus Tenualosa; species Tenualosa thibaudeaui. The sequence continues at coordinate 1,005,307 of JAIFZK010000090.1, forward strand.
CATTAAAAAACATGAGGAAAGCCAAATGATAAAACCTCCACCTTTATGTGCGCTTTGAGCAGTAGAGTGCAGAACTAAGGCTGTGGCAAAAAAAAAAATTAACCACTGCAAAAGCTCTAGTGTTGGTAAGGCAGATGGGTGCCATCGGCTGAACAATACCAGGTAGTAGTATTTAAGTACATTCGTTTTTCTATGTATATCACATTTTTATAAACTTTAGTGTGAGAGTTCTCACAAGTTGTTGTAGTTTAAGTTGTTGAGAAAAACAAAACAAATTATAAATTAATTACTATTAAGTCTTCAGTTAGGTAATTATGAACTCATACTTGGTACTTGTGTTGCAGAGGTATTATATGGTATAACACAGAATAAAACTCCCAAAATCTCAATTTCACTGTTCTTTGTACCTGTGCACACCTAGGCATGGGACAAATATATGTCTTATATCTTGAAATTAATTATTTTTTGAAGTTGTTTTTGCAGGGTGCCCTGATGCCAAACAGGGCACTGTAACAGTTAAAACCCCCAATACCAAAGCTGACTTTAAAATGACTAAAAAAACTAGTGAGGGATTTCAGGAGAAACGTTAAACCCTCCATCATGTATAAAAGAAAATGCAAAATAAGGGAAACGTTAAACCCTCCATCATGTATAACAGAAAATACAAAACAAAGGAAACGTTAAACCCTCCATCATGTATAACAGAAAATACAAAACAAGGGAAACGTTAAACCCTCCATCATGTATAACAGAAAATACAAAACAAGGGAAACGTTAAACCCTCCATCATGTATAACAGAAAATACAAAACAAGGGAAACGTTAAACCCTCCATCATGTATAACAGAACATACCAAACAAGGGAAACGTTAAACCCTCCATCATGTATAACAGAAAATACAAAACAAGGGAAACGTTAAACCCTCAATCACGTACAAAAGAAAATACAAAACAAGGGAAACGTTAAACCCTCAATCACGTACAAAAGAAAATACAAAACATACTTCATCCTTTTCCATGAATGCAGGCAGTCAGTAGAACAACTGGGTGAGTATCTGGTCAGAGTGCTCTCTAAAAAAAGAAACTGCTGGGCCGATTATTAGCTGGGAATGATCAACTCACACTTGGGTTACAGTGTGTGCACCCCTTCCACCTGGTTAAATTCAAAATTGATGGTAGGCCAAACAGATTTAGACAGCAGTGTTTAAACATGAACATCATTAGTGTTTTCCTCCTTATATCGTGAAAATGTATGCAGACAGACAAGTTTAAAAGCTCCATTACTGGGACCTTAAAACATGTCGGAGAAATACTGCTACTAGCTACACATTTATTACTAGGGCTAGGGCTATGTAACAAATAAAGGAAGTGAAAGAACACAGTCTCTTGAGGTAGGCAAGTCAGACACCCAGTATTCATTGCCTGAATAACACTTATAATTGTAAAGGGTCATAGAATAGATGATATTGGGTGGTGGTAGCATAGCGGTTAAGCCCTGGCTAGCATGCTAGTAGCCTGGAAATTGTGGGTCGAATCCCTCGAGCAAGACTCTTAACCCTAAGTTTCTCTAAGGGAGACATGCCCTGAAGTAATTGACAGTTGACAAAATGCAAGTTGCTTTGGATAAAAGTGTCTGCTAAATGCATAATTGAACATGTAAATATGGATGAATAGAGAATTGAACCTTGATTTCTGTTGTTAAAATAGCAAACCCATTTGCCACCCCTTTAAAGGCATACCAGACAGTCTACGATTATTTTTCTACTATGGAGCTCCCCACAGAGTTGAAGATTTTTTATTTTTTTTGGTAACCAACACCAACATCCCAAACTCTCACCAATACATGTGGATGTTTTTGCAAGCCAATGAATAGGAATAAACACAATTTCATAAGGCTCATTAGAGACTGTTTAATTTTTTTTTTTCCAACATCAGGACGATGATGTCATCTTGCAAGCGCAAAGGGGTCACAAGGGGAAGCCAAGACAACCTTTATTCTAGTGTGCCTTTGAAGGAGAAATCTGACATGAATCAATCCGTAGCCCTGTTGTTTGAGGTCACCAAGTAGTAGGACAAAGAAAGAAAAAAAACTGATGCAACATAGACCAAATAGTGAACTGGCAACTAACACTAAGTGAATGGGGCACAGTTACTTACTTTCAGTTTCATTTCGCTATGCCCCATTCAGTTAACATTAGCAATTTCTATAACTTATGTACAGCATGTATTATTCAGTCTATGTTGCATCAAAGTTTCATGTATGGTCTAGGAGACTTGTTGGTTGAAAAGCTTGGAAAACAATAAGAACAAATTGACTAATTCATTCATTAATGCCTTGTCTTCCATTCTTTCAACTAGACAAGTATATGGCCTTGAATGCAGCACATAAAAAGTCTGGGCAAGTAATACCTGGATGAGTACATGGCTCCTCAATGCAGGAAAATAACTGGATGACAAAACCATGGACAAATTGTAGTCTGTCTTGGTAACTAATAATTGTACTTTTCCTGCATGACCCCTGGCAGATGGGTTGGCCCCTTGAGCTGTGGATCTGCTGTGGTGTTGTAAAAGGTGCTGTATAAATATAAATGAATTGAGTTTGTGTTCCCAAATGTTCTGTTCTTTACTCATCAGTCTTCCTCCTCCTCACTGCTGCCATCCTTGACTACCAGTCTGTCGTCCCCTCCAACTCCTGCTGCTGTTGCCGTCACTTCTCCACGTCTTACTTGTGCCAAGAGCTCTCGTCCCGAGGCGTATGGTTCACCCTCTCTGAAACAGCGGATGAGGTGATCTTCACTGCCGTCCGCGGACACTGACAGGCCACACTCCTTCAAAGACAGCATCCCACAATTAACTCAAATATCTTTCATAATTAACATAATTAATTTAAACACTCAGACACACACACACATGGTACTGAGATACACATACACTCAAATGTACCTTGAAGGAGTTTTTCACTATTTCTGTCTCCAGCTTGTCCCATGCTTTAAGCACCCAGGCAACTTGTAAGCGCCGAGATGGGGCTCGCACACTCCCCCTGGTGGTGTCCTCCGTTACGGCATCCTCTGCCATCCATTTCTCGTAAGACTCTTGCAGACTGTGTTTGAGGAGCTTACACCATGTGACCCCAGGGGCCGGAATGTATTTAGCACATTCTTCCGGGATTATCGCTGTGGTGACGTTGTAACAGCGCTGCAGTTCTTCTATGGTTGCCGTGCTGATGTAACATCGACAGGAATCCCACGCCAACAGACGAGGAGGAGGAGGAGCAACAGCCGAGTTGTCGTCGAGTTTTCCCATGACTTTCCGCAGCCAATCTGCAGTCAGTTCGTCATTCATCCGACCATCTTTGGAAGAGGCTACGACCAAACCGCTGACATCTTGCATCTCCCTGACTTCCTCGAAACCGCCACCTTTGAACACCACACAAGGTTCTAGTTTCGTTCCGTCAGCTTTTGCAGCTAACACCACCGTAAACTGATTATTCTCAGAGTCTGCAGGTCTTAGTGGAACGCCTCTCGCGCGCCTCGAAGCCGCAGTAACTGCAGTGGAGCAGACAACCTTATCCAAGCACACTGCTGTTCTGTCCACGGCTAGAACATTCATTGTCTGTACTTTCAGTCTCTCAATCATCCGTGCCGTTAGTGTGACAAAAACCACCAGCTTCTCCGTGACGTGCCAGGCGTCGTTTTTCTCTGCGACAGTCGTCATGCGTCTCTTGGCTGAAAAGGCGTTGCGTTTGAGGAAACTGTTGAGCCAGCCACGACTAGCAACGAAGTTGTCAGCGTCCCTTGCATCCTTCACTGTGGCGTAGATCTCTCTAGCCTTCATTCTGATCAGCCTGCGTGAGACCTGAAGGCCTTTTGCCCGCGTACCCTTCAGCCACTCACACATCTTAACCTCCAACTCTCTGCTGATTTTTCTCCGTCCTCCGCCACGCAGTCTGGATCGCTCGCCGTCTTCTGCCGACAGACGCTGAAGCCCAGCTTTGTTCTTCCGCCAGTCTCTCACTCTCTTCGGATCGACTGAGAATACTCTCGCCGCCGCCTCGGTCGAATGTTGTTCGGCGAAGCTGATGGCCGACAGCTTAAAGCGCACGTCGTACTTCTTCCTTTTTCCCGTGCAGGTGGTGTTTGAAGGCAGGCTGAGTAAAGGGGGAACCTGAGGAAAGAGAGAGAGGTGGTCAATCATTTTGGGCAGTGATGGCACAGTGGTTAAGGAACCTGGCTTGCCTGCTGGAACTGGAAAGTTGTGGGTTCAAATCCCAGCTGCCACCGTTGTGCCCTACAGCAAGGCACTTAACCCTAAGTTGCTCTAGGGGAGACTGGCCCTGATGTAAGACACTTAACCCTAAGTTACTCTAGGGGAGACTGGCCGTGATGTAACTGATAGTTGACAAATGTAAGTCGCTTTGGATAAAAGCGTCTGCTAAATGCGCAAACGTAAATGATTTATGCAGCAAGGTTATAGTAAAAAACAAAAAGCCTAGCTGTAACAAAACGAGAAGAGATTTTTTTACTGGCATGTCTAGTAGGCTAAATTCTTAATTCAGCAAGGTAACAAAAACAACATTTGATGGCACACTAAGAAGGGGAGACCTGAGGAAAGAGAGGGAGTAGTCAATCCAGGGTTCCCACTGAAACTCACTGTAAGTCACACTTAATTTTTTCCCCTAAAAATTAAAGACCTGACTCATACAGACACCCTTCCCAAATATGAGCAATTTGAGTTTTGTAATTTAGCAAAAGAAAAGTCTGGGTTAATCATTGTTAAAGTTTCAGCAAAACTGTAACCACCAGGACAAGGACACATATTCAGACCCCAATGGAACAAAGAACAGAACAAAATGTCACCCATAAAATATCTGAAAATGTTTTTTTATTCTGTACAACAGCACAGCTTTTGTTAGGAATAAAAACTGAATGACTTACAAACTCTGGAATGGAAATGGCTCAGCTGCAAAATAAAAGAAGAAAATGAGGACCACCTTTTTAACTTGGATATTTATCTGTAATTTCCATCCAAATGCTAAATGCTAATAATGATTCAACTGCAAAAACAACTGATTCTGATTCAAGAAACATTAACAGCATTTCACAAAACATAAATTCACTCAACAGCAATTCAAGATGCATAAAACATAATTCACAGGAGTCAACTTTAACTGATGTTAACTGTAACAACAGTGTAGTATGTCAACGCATATTACAGGCATGTCTGAATGCAATACAGAGAAAATGAAAGAAGTTGTCACATTACTCTCTCTGTATTGACTCTGCACATGCCGTTAATATCGATGCTGTTTCTTATATAATGTATGTATATCAATCCATAGCCCTGTTGTTCTAGAGTGCTGAGTGCCCTGTTGTTCTAGAGTTGTTCTAGTCCTGGAGTGCTGTTGGTAGACAAAAGAATTTGGCAGAAGATTTGATACAACATAGGCTGAATAGTGACCCAGCAACTAACACTAAGGAACTTACTTTCAGTTTCATTTTCCTATGCTTCAGTGCCTCATAAAGTTGCCCTTAGCTGCTAGTTTGCTTTTCAGTCTGTTGTATCAAATTTTCTCATTCTTACTCCCAGTGACAGCACTCTGCGACCTCAAACAGAGCTACGGACTGAATCACCCCAGATTTCTCCTTTAAAGAAACAGCATCTATACTAACGGCAGGTGCAGAGTCAGTGGCTTCACAGGAGTGGTGCTGTGCGGTGTGTGCACCAGATTTCTCTTCAACTCCAGTCGTTACTGGTCTGTGTGTGATATTTGCTATCTGGGATGGGGAGGACCAGCACCACTTTGAGTTTTGGGGTGTTGAAACGACAGGACGCTTCCTGCTTCTACCATCCCGAAAGCACACTCCAGTAGCGGCACATCACTGATTTGGACATCGAGGATTACGTGGAGCATTACTGTTTTTAGTCTTGGGGTGTTGATACGACAGGACGCTTCCTGCTTGTACCATCCCGAAAGCACACTCCACTAGAGGTGCATTACTAGAGATCCCCATCGTGCAGATCAATGGCTTCTCCTCTGGGGGAAAGTCTTTGTAGGCCTCTTCCACTCGAAGCAGGGACATGTCCAGCAGTTCCCCACTGATGAATTCATACGGGTTGTATGGTGTGGACCTATCGAAAACATACACATACACATCAGTACCTTGTTGTGTTGTGTACATGACTTGAGCCTGTGTCTCAAATCGCACACTTCAAACTTTTTTTTTACTGCATAGCGTTCACACGGACAATCACAACAAAGCTCAGTGCACTGAAAGTACCCGCATGACACACTAACAACAGCCAAAAAATTCAGTGTGAAACAATGGACACTACTTGTACTAAACAACTTCTATCTCGGCTGCATAGCAATAAGAGTGAGGCTGGTGTTTCAAACTTGATTAATGGCAGCAAACTCCGAGATGATGGTGGGAGTTGCAGTTACCGTGTTTAAATCCAAGCAACACGTCACTGCCCGACTACAGTCATCAATCCAAGCAACACGTCACTGCCCAACTACAGTCATCAATCCAAGCAACACGTCACTGCCCAACTACAGTCATCAATCCAAGCAACACGTCACTGCCCAACTACAGTCATCAATCCAAGCAACACGTCACTGCCCAACTACAGTCATCAATCCAAGCAACACGTCACTGCCCAACTACAGTCATCAATCCAAGCAACACGTCACTGCCCAACTACAGTCATCAATCCAAGCAACACGTCACTGCCCAACTACAGTCATCAATCCAAGCAACACGTCACTGCCCAACTACAGTCATCAATCCAAGCAACACGTCACTGCCCAACTACAGTCATCAATCCAAGCAACACGTCACTGCCCAACTACAGTCATCAATCCAAGCAACACGTCACTGCCCGACTGCAGTCATCAATCCAAGCAACACGTCACTGCCCGACTGCAGTCATCAATCCAAGCAACACGTCACTGCCCAACTACAGTCATCAATCCAAGCAACACGTCACTGCCCAACTACAGTCATCAATCCAAGCAACACGTCACTGCCCGACTGCAGTCATCAATCTGAAAATGTGCGTGAGCTGGCGATTTAAAACGGCGGTTCCGTTCTGTTCTCAGTGCACACAAATAAACTTTGCATTGCCTAGAAATGCTAGCTCAATTACGAGCCCTTACATAACTCAGACCCATTTGAAACGTATTCACAACAACTGACATCGATTGTTGTGTAAAAGTCCCTCGTAATTACCAGCCTTATTTGTAATAAACACAAATTCCTTGACATGAGCACATGTAAGACGTTAAGTTCATAACTTTGTCTTCTATTACTACTAGCAGAATAACTCACCATACTTCCTCTGTCACTGTCCTCTGTGCACGCATCCTAGCCTTCTCGACGGGGCCTGGTCTCACAACCTGTACAGGCCAGAACAGAAGTAATGAGTGGAATAGTTGCTAAATCTGTTATTATTTTTGGATAAAAGTGTCTGCTAAAATACCAGTCAAGTTTACTTTACTGTTAACATCTAACATCATTGACATCATAGATGCAAGAACATGGACAGTGGAAGTAGCGTAGTGGCTAACTGTGCATTCACACCAGACCTAGTAAGGCTGTAAAACTGACAGAAGTAATTCACTTTGAATGGACAACTGAAAGTAGTTAAAAATGGCTCAACTTTATGCAAATTAGCTATGACTTGTTCAGCTGTAAATGACATGGCAATGGTCACATCATGAATGATTAGAGCAACATAAGCGAACACATTTTTAGCAGCAATTTTTCTGAGCGTCTTTAGCAATTTAACAGTTTTAGTAACTCTTAGTGTGAACATACAGTAAGGAGTAAGATTAACAAGTACTAGAAGAGTTAACTAGAAGAGTTGTGGGTTCTATTTCTGGCTGCCACCGTTGTGCCCCTGTTGTTCCAGGAGAGGCTGGCCCTGAAATCATTGAGAAAGGCGAGTTGCTTTGGATAAAAACAACTAAACTAAACACATGAATAAAATAAAATCATTTGACACAGGAAGTTCCTTCACCAAACAAAGGTTTACATACACATACTCTCAGTACTAAAGAGTTTACATGTACCACACTTTTTCCTTGTATGCATTCAGCAGCGACACAATGCTGCTTCTTAACAATGATTGCCACTGCATAATTTTCACAATATCTTGACACAGTCAGTACAATCACAGACGAAATAATGCCTTTTTTTATTTGAACGCACTACACCCCAACGTGCTACACCTGCTCCATAGACAACTGCAACAAAAACTGAAACAAGATTCAGGTACAAGCTACGAATTACAATGCCTGAATCCCAATGTCCCTCCTAAGCCCCAAGCCCCGAAGCTTCAATAACTTCAATGCTATGACTTGGCTCCATGATTGGCTGGTTTAAGCCAGATAGGTCTTTGAGGGTTTAAGGTTCAGAGTTAGGGATTCAACCAAAGTCTCTCTGATCTTATAATAGTGCTATGTTTTTTGTGCGTTTCTTTCTGCTGATCAGACGTCTGGCCTCACACTCACTACAGCCAAGATGTGATACCCTATGTGCACAGAGGCCAGTAATTAGCTTTTACGTTGGTAAAAAATTGTAATGAAGCTATAGCTACAAACTGACTAGGAAATTAACTCTGAACTTGTGAGGAACATCAACATATTAGTTAGGCTTACTACTTGGATAGTGACCTAGTATGTACCACACTATATAACTAGACTAACACGTATGCCTAATATCCATCTAGCATTATGTACTCGGCCAAAATGGACATGCCGCCTCAGTTTCACTACAAAAGAGTGACCATCCTTAACTAGAGCCTGTCCTTATAATCACTCACACTAAATTACGTACAGCCAGTGGACAACAGAATCACATTAAAATACACAAAGATAGATGTCCATCATCTCAATAAAACAATACTGAAATCTATTTGGACAACAAAAGGATAGACAACATTTGTATTTGGTTACACGCTACTTACAAGTTAGCTATCTATTGTCAGTGCTGTGGTACTCACCTTTGTAGTTGTAGTAGCTTGTGATATAAAGTTTCAATCCGTTCTCGCGTTTGCGACTAGGCACAGGTGAGGTCTATTGGTCTATAATTCGATGTGCGTCGCTTACATCAGTCTTGGATAAAATATGCCATCTTGAAGTAATTTTAAAACACTGCAGTAGATTGCTCCACTCAAATGGAAAATACTCAGCTCAAAACGGACTCGAAACACAAGAGACTCAATCACTAATACAAGGACGCAAAAATAGTACTCCTTGACTGCATGCACTGATACATATCACTATTCATTTTAGTTTGGTATCATGGTATCATGCATCATGGTTCAAGTATCATAGAATATATTCATCACTGCACATATGGTGGCTTAGCAGCATAAGGAAACTTTCTCGCCCTCATCAGTTAGCGTTGGCTACTTTCTCGCCCTCATCAGTTAGCCTTGGCTACTTCCTCACCCTCATCAGTTAGCACTGGCTACTTCCTCGCCTTCATCAGTTAGCCTTGGCTACTTCCTCGCCTTCATCAGTTAGCCTTGGCTACTTCCTCGCCTTCATCAGTTAGCGTTGGCTACTTCCTCCCCCTCATCAGTTAGCGTTGGCTACTTCCTCACCCTCATCATTTAGCGTTGGCTACTTCCTCACCTTCATCAGTTAGCGTTGGCTACTTCCTCACCTTCATCAGTTAGCGTTGGCTACTTCCTCCCCCTCATCAGTTAGCGTTGGCTACTTTCTCGCCTTCATCAGTTAGCGTTGGCTACTTCCTCACCCCTTATGTAATTCTCATAACTGCAGCCAGCACTCGGGTGATTAACTATGGGATAATTCCTTTAAGTTAGAGGAAGTGTCCAGTTCAGACAAGGCTTTTAAGTTTAGGTTACAATACAATTCAACATTATATTAGATTCTCTTTTATATTAGACAAAGCCATAGTTATTCTATTGTGTCAAGTTTCCTTAAGAATGCTATACACCAGAGATTCACAATGCAATAAGCTGCAACATTTTAAAAACCAGCAAGACTTTTTTTAAAAAGAAGAAGGAAAAATAGAAAGAAAAAAAAAACACACCAGTTGCAACAGGACCACCATTTCTATGACACTACAACTGTAAAACCACTTGCTGTAGTTCCTGAAAACGGTTTCATGTCATTACGAATGTCTAGCATAAACTGGGGTTCACTTGCTTCAGCAAATAACTATTTATTAATTCAGTGGGAATTCTGAAATCAACCAGCATAAATATCCTCATCCCTAACTTAGCATACTGAATGCATCACAAGCATCATGAAACAATACCTCTATTGACTCTGTTTCAATGTCTGCAGCTGAAGAGACGACAGCTTGTGTGTGCCCGTGATCACTTCTCTCTTCTGTAAGGAAAGACAACAGGGTGCTTACATAGAGAAAAATACACATCCTATTAGCTCCATAGCAACACCATTCATTCAGGAGATTATTTTAGCTTATTTTATATAGCTTTAGATTATTTTCACAATTAAAAAAAGGCAGTATGACATGGAGACGCCTCACTTTGAGTACACAATGAGCACTGTGGAGAGTATACTGCCACTTCAAATGGATTATCCGGAGTCAATCAGCCCATTTCCCTGTGGTGAGTATGCTGGCTATGGCAAACTTTTGGCAACATGTTCTGGCAAACAGGGTAAGGGTAAAGGTAATATCAGTCAATCAGCCAATATCCCGGTTCTTCGAGACTGCCGATTTTTGTTGGTAGGTGTAAGAATAACAGCAATTAGTGAAATGTAGACTGAATTTGCAAACTGGCAACTACTGTTAACTGATGGGGGTAACCAGGAGGTAACAGAAAAAAAAACTTCATCAGTTAGCGCCAACTTCCGTTTCAGTATTTTGTCTATGTTATACCAATTTCTGTTGTTCTTCTACTTACCAACAGCACCAGGCAACATGACCAACGCATTAAAGTCCAGAGTACTTCCAACCCTCTTGTCCAAGGTCACTGAATGGCAAGCAGGCATCGTACGCAAACAATTTGGGGCTACTGTACCATATTCTCAAATACTTCTTCCTCCCGGCAGCTTTCCATAAAAACAGGTCCATGGCTAGAAGTACACTGAGCCATCACTTTAGGTGCCCTTCTCAGCACTGGCTACCAGACTGACTGTATGTGTGTGTGTGTGTGTCTGTGTGTGTGTGCCGTGGGCATGTGAGCCCCGTATTCAGCACTGGCTACCAGACTGACTGTATGTGTGTGTGTGTGTGTCTGTGTGTGTGTGCCGTGGGCATGTGAGCCCCGTATTCAGCACTGGCTACCAGACTGACTGTATGTGTGTGTGTGTGTGTGTGTGTGTCTGTGTGTGCCGTGGGCATGTGAGCCCCGTATTCAGCACTGCTTACAGTACTGACTGTCTGCGTCTGTACTTACCAAACTGAGTGTAGTAATCTCCACCTTCATATTCCTCATTATCATCATAACAGTCTTGATCTTGATCTTCTTCTTTCATCCCAGAGCCTGAAGCCCTCAGCCGCATCTGGGCATCAGCAGAAACTGACGCCCCCTGGAGGTGAAATGAGAAAATAAGAGACCAAGATGTGGGAGAGAAAAGAAGAGAGATCCTCCCAGCTTTCTTTACTTTGTTGCTAAACTGGTTAGATGTGGTAACCCAATCACATGATTTGCTTTTCATTTCAAGTCATCTCTTTATTTAAAAGGACACTGCACATCTATCAACAACTCTGGAAATGTGCCATTGTTAGCCATTGGGTTAATTATTAACTGCAGCTTTTGATAACTTTTGTGAGTAGATGTAAAAAGTCAAAACCGTTTAAAAATCTTAGTGTAGCGTGTAGCTAACGCACTAACACAAACGCACAATGAACATAAATGAAAAAAAAAAGTCAGGTACAGTAGCCCATCATTCAATACCTGCATCAGTTCAGTTTCAGCATCATAAGTATCATCTTCTTTTTTAATTCTGGAGACTTGAACCTCCAGCATCTGGGCTTCTGACAAGACCAACGAACTCTTGGTGTCAGGAGAGGGTGGCGCCCCCTAGGAGTCAGGAGAAAAAAACACACACACACCTGGGGGCTAAAAATAACACACACACCTGGGGGCTATACTGCAAAGCAAGTTTACTGGCTAACCCAGATAACTTCAGGTGTAACTGCTGATCTCCAAACAACATGTCACCTCAGAGACAAAAGATGCCCGGTGCAGTATTGTTTCGGAGATCAGTGGTTAGTCTCTCAGTTACTCAGGTTAACCTGTAACCTCACTTCATAATATAGACCCCTGATTGGTTTGTGTTTTAACCAGAGCAGGTGTCATTTCCCCAAGGTTTAGAGTTACTAACCAGTTAGCTTACTTGGTTAGCAACTATGTTTTGGGGAAACAGCACCCTGGACCTCTGTGGCCATCGTCACCTGGTTGGCCTGTGTGTCTCACACACACACACACACACAATCATACAAATGCTTTCAACCACAAGACATAGCCTGAGGTAGTTGTCAAGGTGCTAAGATGAGACTGTGACTGACAATAATCAATACACTGCAATAGAGTAGTCCACAAAACAGACCAAACATATGAATATAATCTCTCTCTCTCACACACACACACACACACACACACACCAATGAATAGGGTACTCTGCTCAGAGGGGATCATTATAGAGTGCTATTGCTGTGGGTAGGAAAGTCCTCCTACAGTATATCTGTCCTTACTACAATTCAGTTGGTGAAGCCTCCAACTGAACACACTTTGTGTACACGTGTATTGTGTGGGGTGTGTGCCAGTGTACTGTGTGGGGTATTCTCTAAGAGCAAAGAATACTACAAGAAGTCTCGTCCATAATCCACAGTAGGCTAGTTTTTCTGCTACAACCTCCCATTGTCGATTTGGGGACACGTAAAATGTTTGGAACCAATAGAACCAATCAATCAATGAGCTTTTACCCAACATGATGGAGACAGGCTTAACATGGTTTGGTTCAAATATTGTACAGATGTACTGCCAAAGATGGCAGATAGGCAGAACAAGATATTTCATGATGAGCCACTAATGAGGCACTAATCCTCCCTTAATGCAGTGCAGAAGCACACTGACATTGAGGTCTATGGCAGAACCCCAGAATTTCACAGAATATTTAAAAGCCTTATTGAGGGGTGCGTGTCAGTGTACTGTGTGGGGTGTGTGTACTGTGTGGGGTGTGTGCCAGTGTACTGTGTGGGGTGTGTGTACTGTGTGGGGTGTGTGTCAGTGTACTGTGTGGGGTGTGTGTACTGTGTGGGATGTGTGTACCAGTGTACTGTGTGGGGTGTGTGTACTGTGTGGGGTGTGTGTCAGTGTACTGTGTGGGGTGTGTACCAGTGTACTGTGTGGGATGTGTGTACCAGTGTACTGTGTGGGATGTGTGTACCAGTGTACTGTGTGGGGTGTGTGCCAGTGTACTGTGTGGGGTGTGTGCCAGTGTACTGTGTGGGGTGTGTGCCAGTGTACTGTGTGGGGTGTGTGCCAGTGTACTGTGTGGGGTGTGTGTACTGTGTGGGGTGCATAATGTGCAACAATCTCTTTAAAGGGATTGGTGTTGGAGAGGAGGATGTTCCAGAAGTATACATGATTACACAATATAACTCACACACACACACACACACACACACACACACACACACATACCTGGCCAGTCTGTGTCAGCAAGTTGTCTTTCTCCTCCAGGTGTTTCTGTAGTTCATCAATTCTCATCTTCAGCTGTTTGTTTGCCTCCATCTGCTCACTCAGACTCCGTGCAAACACCACCCCTTTCTCCACTTCATTCTGTACACACACACACACACACACACACACATACACACACACACACACACATACACACACACACACACACACACATTAAACAGATAACTGTCATACTCCAATAACCACACCTTTCTCCACTTCATTCTGCACACACACACACACACACACACACACACACACAAACACACACATACACACACACACACACACACACACACACACACACACACACACACACACACACATATTAAACAGATAACTGTCATACTCCAAACACCACCCCTTTCTCCACTTCATTCTGCACACACACACACACACACACACACACACACACACACACACACACACACATATTAAACAGATAACTGTCATACTCCAATAACCACACCTTTCTCCACTTCATTCTGCACACTCACACACACACACACACACACACACACACACACACACACACACACACACACATATTAAACAGATAACTGTCATACTCCAATAACCACACCTTTCTCCACTTCATTCTGCACACACACACACACACACATTAAACAGATAACTGTCATACTCCAATAACCACACCTTTCTCCACTTCATTCTGCACACTCACACACACACACACACACACACATATTAAACAGATTACTGTCATACTCCAATAACCACACCTTTCTCCACTTCATTCTGCACACTCACACACACACACACACACACACATATTAAACAGATAACTGTCATACTCCAATAACCACACCTTTCTCCACTTCATTCTGCACACACACACACACACACACACACACATATTAAACAGATAACTGTCATACTCCAATAACCACACCTTTCACCACTTCATTCTGCACACACACACACACATATTAAACAGATAACTGTCATACTCCAATAACCACACCTTTCACCACTTCATGCTGCACACACACACACACACATACACACACACACACACACACATTAAACAGATAACTGTCATACTCTAATAACCACACCTCTCTCCACTGCATGCTGTCACAAGCATTCAAGCTCACTCTTTTTCTTTCACACACACACACACATTTATGTGTGCAGACAAGCATTCAAGCTCGCTCTCTTTCTTTCACACACACACACACACACACACACACAGTTATGTGTGCAAAAAACACTCAAGCTCACTCTCACAGACACAGACACACATTAAATATAACTACCTTTCCTTGTCATGGTGAGATCTGATCTCCTGAGTTTTAAGCTTGATTCTGAAGGAATGCAATATCTGTGTGTGTGTGTTTTACCTATAGTACTTGTATGATACACTGTGTGGCCCTCTCCAGGTCCGTGCAGGCTTGCTTGTGTGTGTGAGTCTGTGTGTGTGTGTGTGTGTGTGTGTGTTACCTGTAGTACTTGTATGATACACTGTGTGGCCTTCTCCAGGTCCATGCAGGCTTGCTTGTGTGTGTGAGTCTGTGTGTGTGTGTGTGTGTGTGTGTGTTACCTGTAGTACTTGTATGATGAACTGTGTGGCCTTCTCCAGGTCCATGCAGGCTTGTGTGTAAATGATCATATTAATATGCTGAGCACTTTCATCTCTCTGCACAGGGGCAAACGCAAAACAAAACATAAATAAGTAAATAATCACATGTCCGCACACAAACATAAATAAGTAAATAATCACATGTCCACACACAAACATAAATAAGTAAATAATCACATTTCCACACACAAACATAAATAAGTAAATAATCACATTTCCACACACAAACACACATTCTACATTTATTGTAACATGTTGTCATAAATGTCTTTTTATGAGGAACAGCAATCAGGAGACCAGAGTTATACATAAACATTGTGACTATTGTTAAATCTATAAGTCCAGTGAAGAGCAAAGGCTTCATGTCCACACACACACACACAGCGGTAAATGTTACGCTGTTCGCTTCTAATAGCAGGAGTGATCAAACTACGGCACATCACAGTTTCAGTACTGGTGTGACATTTGTCAAAAGTTTCACCAAAAAGTGCAGCATTAAGTGATTAAACAGCCTGTGGGCTTTCTAATTTAAAACGCAGTCACTCTTTCACTTGAAACTGGTGCTCCTAATTTTGCATTGGCCTCTGGCAGATTAGATTTTTCAGTATGTGGCCTGCAAACAGTAATGTTTGGCCACCCCTGTCTTATAGGAGACATACACACACACACACACACACACACACAGCTGGGTCCTCATGTCCAAAGACTTCATTTAGGATTAATCCTGAAGCCACCTGGAAGCACGCACGCACACACACACACACACACACACACACACACACACACACACACACACAGAGGACCTTGTACCCACAGATTGAGTGGTCTGTTATAATCAGAGAACTGACCTCACCTCCCTCTTATAGATAGCAAAGCAACAGACAAAAAAAATTTAACGTTTTTAACATAACTCTCGCAAACACTAGATTCTGTTTCTTTTTATTTTTATTTCCAGTTAAAAGAGAATGCACTAGATATTGCAGCTTGCATATGTGTGTTTTACCTGTAACACTTGCAGAATGAACTGGGTGGCTTTCTCCAGGTCAATACAAGCCTGCTTGGGGTCCATTCTATCGCCACAGACAGTTATTGTTCTGGGTCTACACAATCACATATCAACACATTTCAGTCCTAACAAATTATAATTTATGACATGTTAATATGCACTGCAAGGCAGGCAACATACTTCATGTGGTTCCAACAGCAGAAAAGGGAGAAGAGTATACACAGCCTTCAAAAACTAAAATCTGAAGTAGCATGTGACTGAACAGTCCTTTACAAGTAGGACTGTTATTGCTAGAGATACCATGCATTATCAAGATGCAGTTTTGAGCCTATGATATTACTATTCCCTATTCAGGGGACAAATCAAAGCTCTGTTACACATGGTCTCCCATTCCTATAGCAAGACTGCTTTCTGAATATGAACTAATGTTAACATTACTTACAACATAAATACAGCCTGCAGCAAAAGGTCTCTCATAACTATAGTTATTTTTGTGAGTGAGAGGGTGCATTGACGAACTAGGTTTTTAACAGTTAGCAAAGCTTTAAAAGTCTAATGTGTATAAGTGAAGATTTAAAAAGACCTATGCAAGACTTTCAGTACTTTCTGAATTTGTTACTTTTTACAACTTCAATCCTTAGTGACAGAAACCTAGATCTTCACTACAAACAAAAAAAGACTAAAAACTCACCTTGTCGGCCTATCTCCGGTGCCTTGTGCAACAGCTTGCCAATTGTGTTATTAAGCACATTTGTTAGATAAATCTTTTTGGCGTGTCTTTTGCCATTGTCTGTTATGTCCCTGCACTACAACGCTAAGTAAGATGCGCCTTCTGCCTGGTCTTCTTAGACAAAAACGTAGGGAATCGCGCTCTCCCTACCAAAATGCTGACTTGGGATACTACCTAGTCCGACCAACACCTGATTTCCAAAGACTTTTCATGAGATTCAGAGCAGCAAAACATGCCGTTTTCATGCTCTGTGCCCAAACGACGATTCTTCTTCATGGCGAAGGCTTTCTATTTAGTCCGTCACGCTTATTCATTATCGCCCTCTGGCGTGCTGGATGAGAACTCACAATAACTAAGGTTATCACAGTGGAAACGGTGTCTTGGGTCCCTACCCACATTCTCCAATAATGGCTGCAGTCTGCGGAACGAGGCAGGGACATCCACATGCAGGTGCCTTTCTTTATGCTCACTAGCAACCAGGGAGAAGAAGACTTACATTTGAGTAGGACACACACACCGGGACAACCGGTTTTCTGCAACTTCAGGGAACGTTATTGTTTTATTCAGTCTTGTTTTCACACATAATTTCACTTCTTCAGGTTGTTACCTTTTCATTTGGGATACTTAGGTTCATTTACAATTTGAGGCTGGTAACATACATGTAAAAAAGTTGGGACGAGTTAAAGAAACGGCAGGAGAAGTTGAATAACACTAAAGATAAATCAAGGGAGTCCTTTTCACACGATTGTGTAGGCTACAAAAGGAGCATTAAAGTTGATTCTTGTCTAAAACATGGATTTCAGCTGCCCAACTGGTAGGTGTCTTCATCATATTTACCTTTTTATTATTCACAGATATGATAGATCTGGACTGCAAACAGGCTACTTTAACATCTGGAGTTTAACCTTTTAGTCTGGTAGGCATTCCCTGAAAATAATGTCTAGCCAGCAGCACATTTTGCTATGCTGTGAGCATATATTTGCCAGAAAAAAAAAACAGTAGTTGTCAAACTATGAGTGCCCCTGGGGATAGCCTACTTGCATCAGTTCTAAGGGGTAAACTACACAAAATAAATATGTGAAAGGAATTCTCAGCTCTCATCAGCATAAAGATAAAATGGAAAAGATCCCTAATACAACCCAATTGGAACTATGTAATATGTGTTCATATTTAGGTAATGGAACAATAACAATATAAAAATCTAAATTGATATCAAGATGTACATGGTGTGGGGTAAATGGTGCTTATGCACTCAAGGATTTCTTTCCCATAATCCTTCTAGGTTACTGAATACAGTCAAAAAAGCCCCCATATTCAACCCTCAATCAATCAATATTCAATTGATTTGCATTCTGGAAGACAATGGGTCTACATGAGTTGTCAAGGTACCATGTCAAGATGTTTCTAAAACGTCTCTAAGAACCTGGCTAGTGTGCAAGTAGCCTGAAAAAGTTGTGGGTTCGAATCCCGGCTGCCACCCTTGAGCAAGGCACGTAACCCTAAGCTGCTCTAGGGGAGACTGGCCCTGAACAATTGATAGTTGATGAGTTGTAAGTCGCTTTGGATAAAAACGTCTGCTAAATGCAGTAAAGTAAATCCGCTTCCGTTTCAAATTGGCTAGTTTAAAGGAGCCATGTGTAACAGATGTCATAAAGCGCCATTTTCAGCATGAAGCCAGAACCATAGCCTATGTAGAGAGCTTATATGGGTCTGCATAAAGTCAGTTTGTCTACTCTATCAAAAAAAGCGAAAGAATTATACAGTCCCATCTTCCATCAATCCTAAACATGGTTACACATGACTGACATTGGGTTTGCCACAGTGCTTGTTTCAATACTTCAACACTTTTGCATTTAACTGATATATGCATGTGCCTGCGACCGTCGTCACATGAAAGAAATCACCTCTGCAACACAAAGTTCAATATATTTGAATATTAAGCGTAGCATAATGGATGGCCAAGAATGAATCAGCCATGTTCAACATGTATCTCTGTTCTTTAAGCTCCCCAAATGATGACGGTAGATAAAGAAATTATCAATATAATGCTCCGAGTTATTCTCCTGCTGGCACACGCGCCTAGATAACTACAGAACTAACGATTGGGGCAGGTTTTACATGCTCAAAATATCATTTCAAGTACTTTGCAGCTAGCACCAGTGCACAACAAGACACAACTGTCCATATAGAACTGAGTAGTTGTGACAGAGCAGTATAATGTAGTATAGTGTTTTCTATAACCAGCTATATACCTGTTTTCATATAGGTTCCAGTAAAATCCACTGCCCAGCTCAGGGTCTCTCCCTTGGCCACAGAGACGAAAACGTCTCTTTCCGTTTCTCCCAAACACAAGAATCAAGCATTGCTGTTAGGGCGGCTGGGACAAAATACTTTGAAAGCCCACCATTGTTACATTTTATTACCGACCACATGATGTTTTAACCCCCCTACACACACACAGACACTTGCATCCAATCTACCAACCCACTCCCCCTTGCAACAAATCTACCACGGCTTGGCCTTTTCCTTGTACTCAATGTGTCTGTCAGTTATTTTACAATGCCATTATGAAGCATCTACAACTGTCATAATACTGCTTGTATTTATGTCAAAGAGAAACTTTTTCATCCTCAGGACTGAGCTCTCTGGCTGATTTATGTTTCTGTGTTGACTCAATGCAAAGGGGACTCGTTGCCTCTGCAGTTGAGTCTCTTTGAATGGAACCATCAACCCTTGAATGTAGCAGATTCATTTGTCATGCTCATTTTGTATGTCATTACTGTTAAAAAAAGACACCTTATACCTTGTATATAACCTTGTTGTTGTTAAAAAAATATCAGAACTGTCTATATGGTTTCTGGGCAATCAATTTATGTTCTGTTAACAAGCATCTTCTCATGACTGCCTTAGCAGGTTGCTAAAGGTACCAGCAGTGGGCTGGTGAAACACATCGGCAAACAAAACAAAGCAAGTGGACTGTAGTCAGGCTAGCCTTACGGCCTGAAAGGCAGGTCAGCGAGTCGATGGCTGGTGGTGGAAAACTGGCTTTATTTTCCTTCCCAAACTGGTCCAGAGGGAAAAAAACAAAAGGAAAAAAACTCCAAACAAAACTCAATCAGAACTTAAAGTATTTGAAATGCAAATGTAAATTCAATCATAGAAAGCAATTTAGCAAAATATGTAGTGCTCCGCAATTCTCTCTCTGGTTTTCTCCATTGTGGATCCTCTGGTGTACCTTAAGTTGATACTTATGAACAAAGGCCTTACCACACTCAGAACACTAATGGGGCTTTTTTCCAGTATGTAAGTAAGTGTTATCTGCCATGTCAGATATGCTAATTTTGAATATCTCATGCAAAATATGATGAATTAAATAGATGATTAAAGCAGACAATTCTGTGAAAATCTGTTGTGCAGTGCACAACACATTGCAAAGACAGTAATTATTATTTTTTTAATAATGCAATATATTCAGACCTACCTGTATGAGAAGAGATTTTTCTAACCATATTCTCTCAGATCAAAATCTCCTTCAATTTTCAAAGGTGAAATACTTTCTTCTTTGAGCCTTGAGGTTGGCAATGTGAATGTTTTAGTCTTGTAGTCATGATCCAATCCAGGTGGTCCTTCAACTGTCCGAAGAACTTGCAGATACTCTTGAAGGAAATCATAAAAACCTTCCTCCTTTATCTGCCCCTTTGCTGGTTTTAATTGTGATAATTCAGCAAATTGTGACATTTCAGAGTACAGTGGTGGTTTGTGATGGCAATCCTGTCACACTTTCAGAGCAAGACTACTGCAGGTACCTTAGTACAAAAAACACAGAATTGTACTGTAATATCAGATGGACTAATCTATTCTGCCTCAACTACCCAGTGCCTTCTGGTAAGAAGGCAAAAGCTCAGTAATGCCTCTGGAGTCTGTGGTGTTCATATAAGGATCCTTCTATGTGATACTTTAGCTTCCTGGATTCAAATTTAACCAATCAGAAATAGGGGCCTTTGGGATGCAAATGTATCAGTGCACCATTAACACATTGGATGGACCACAGATGGGTGTGGTCAGAGTTCACAATAGATGGGGGTTCAGATGGAGGTGTGAGCTGAGTAATTATGGGTTCTGTGGCAGGCAGAGATTTGGTCAATGGAGATGAGAAATGCTCATTAGCTCCTTTCAGTGAAACAGCAGTGTCTGCTCAACTTCAGCCGTAACCGATGTACTTCATAAGGCACAAGAATGAAAATATATTTTTTTGGACAGTTAGCCAAAAAGAAGAAATTTTAGAGAAATGGGGTGACTTTGTTTGCTAACTAGCCACCTTGCTAGTTTATCTGGATGTTATGGAAACCCTGGTCCCATTGCGAGTTGCATTGGTGTGAATGCTTTGGTTTTTGGACAGAACGTCTCAGCAAGTTGCTGTTTTTTAGAATTTTAGTAATTCACAAGTAACCAAGTAACTTTCTCACAGCAAATAATATCCTCTAATTTTTCACTATTTACTAAAACACTTTTCATAATGCAGTTTAGAGTCTTGATATTGGCTGGACTACTGTAAGTGTGCACTGTGAATATATCGTGTGTGTTGGGTGTGCTATCTGCTGTCATGTCTATTTTGTATTTTGTATAATTTTGTAATGTCTGTTGTCATGTCTATTTTATGCATTGCAGTGGCTGTAGCCCAAGCCAGATTTCCCCCTGTGGGACGATAAAGTATAACGTACTTTACCTTACGGTCTTTAGAGGTAAGTAAACCGTGGCAAGTCAAGCTGTTGCAATTATATATCAGTAGGGCACCTAACCTCTCACAGCTCCCTGGGTGTCACAGTAGCAGGTTGCCTACCGCTCTGGGTTAGTGTGTGCATTCACTCAGTATATATATAATATATACAGATGCACTACATGCACTTTATTCTACACCCTACCCCACCCTCCGCACTTCACCAGACAGCCCCCCACAACAGCATTTTGCACACTTTAATCCCTGCCCAACCCCCCAATTTATGCACAATATGACAGACAGACACAATTTCACAGCATGTCTTACATCCAGCATCTATATGCATGTGACGACAAAATGTCCTCAAAGACTTGTGCGAGACAGAACATGACCACCAAATATATTCACACTACTTCCTTCATGTAAACTCTACGGCTGAATGCACAATATTCAAATTTCATAAAATCATTCATATCATATATTTGGTAGCAGTGTCGAGGGATACGCGCACATCCATCAATTAGTTGTCAGGTGCCAGATCAAACATATATGGAAAAGAAAGAAAGAAAATCTCCACACACCTACCAACTTGACACACCACCAACTCTGTTGAGACATTGTGTTGAATACACAGAGAGCAGAATCAGTGTGCAGTCTCACATCATACATTTACCATAACATGCTGAAGGCATAACAGGTGAGAAAAAGCCCACTCTTAATTCAAATGTTCTATGGTTTCTCCTTAGTATGGACCCTCTGGTGAGTCTTCAGATGACCCCTCTGTCTAAAGGTCTTCCCACACTCAGAACACTGATGAGGTTTTACTCCAGTGTGTATGGTCTTGTGGAGGTAAAGACTTGAGCGACAAGTGAAATTCTTCCCACACGTAGTACACTGATAAGGTTTCTCTCCCGTATGGGTCAGCTTGTGGTTCTTCAGAGTCACCTTGTGAATAAAGGCCTTTCCACACTCGGTGCACTGATGGGGCTTTTCCCCAGTGTGAATTCTCTGATGGTTCTGAAGGGTAACCTTCTGACTAAAGGCCTTTCCACACTCAGTACATTGATGGGGCTTTTCTCCGGTATGTGTCTTATAGTGGAGATCGAGATGTTTCCTATTGATGAAACTCTTCCCACATGTAGTACACTGGTGTGGCTTTTCTCCAGTATGAATCTTCTGGTGCGCCGTAAGGTTTGACTTATCAGCAAAGGCCTTTCCACAGACAGAACACTGATGGGGCTTTTCGCCGGTGTGGATTTTCTGATGCCTATTAAGCAAACCGACACTAAGAAACTTCTTTCCGCAGACAGAACATGGATGTATTTTTTCCCCAGTATGTGAACAGAGCACTAACTGGGAACAGTTGTGACATCTTGTTTTCCTTGTTGTTTCCACAGAATTCTTTTCTTTCTCAGGTTCACTTATTTGGACACCTGTAATATTCAAACATTGAGCACAAGCAACTTAGAGTGGTTCATTGAATGCTCATTTGCACATCTGTAATATATTAATACATTGAGCTCTAGCAAGTTAGAGTGGTGTATGAGGATAAATGTTCTGCGAGGCGGTCATTATCGTGGAATAACTATCGACAGAGTGATGCAGGGCCCCGAAGCCTGGGGAGGGCTCTTGAAACACTCTAAAGGGAGTTATTCTACACTAACCACCTCACAGAACGTTATCCCGCTTATTACACGGCTACCTATGACAATGGAACATTGTTTATCATTGCTTTCATGGAAAGATAATAGCTTCTGCAAAAAAAAGTAATCTGTTAACTTACAGATCAGCTCATTAGTGAAGAACGTTATGTTTCACTTTCCTTAACAACGGTCTGTTATACTTAACAACGGCCCGTTACCAAAAAATATCAGACCATAGAATGCTGGGAACTCCCACTGAAGTGAATGGAGCATTCAACATTACAAAGAGTGGTGTAATAAGATGCAGGCAGTTGGGCTGGGTATCTTTACTGATTTTCTGAATTCCAATCCACAATGTCATCATTCAATTCGATACACGATTCGATTTAATTCGTTATCGATTCTAGAGACATTTTAGTTTCAAAACCAGGTTATGAAATGAGTAAATAGAGCACAATTCTATTTTATAGTCAGTATGTTTAATAAAGATACAACTCCTAGACCAAACTTCAGCAGCCTAATGACGATCAGATATTGCGTTGCTGTCATTTTCTACAGTCACGCAAACAGAACCCTACAAATTTTTTTTAGGGAGACATATCAAAGGAGTTTATTGCATTTTCCCAAGCGCAGTGAAATCCAGCCTGCAGAGTCATGCTTACCAGCGCACAAGTGAAGTTATATTTTGGTCCAACTGAGATTTTCAACTGACCAGTCTCCTACGCGCACAGATCTCTTACACAGTTGCTAAAATAGTGCAGATATATTAAGCGAAAATACTGCAGACAAAAGATTGATCCATGAAATTATGAATTGATATCACATTTTTCAGATGTTCAGAATTGATATTAATCTCTGAATCATTTTTTTTTAACCCAGCCCTAACAGACAGTACTCTACTCATTCAGGTACCTACCTGTAAGAGAGGAGTCGTTGTGACCATATTCTCTTAAGTTGGAATCATTTTTTTTAACCCAGCCCTAACAGACAGTACTCTACTCATTCAGGTACCTACCTGTAAGAGAGGAGTCGTTGTGACCATATTCTCTTAAGTTGGAATCAATTTTTTTAACCCAGCCCTAACAGACAGTACTCTACTCATTCAGGTACCTACCTGTAAGAGAGGAGTCGTTGTGACCATATTCTCTTAAGTTGGAATCAATTTTTTTAACCCAGCCCTAACAGACAGTACTCTACTCATTCAGGTACCTACCTGTAAGAGAGGAGTCGTTGTGACCATATTCTCTTAAGTTGGAATCAATTTTTAACCCAGCCCTAACAGACAGTACTCTACTCATTCAGGTACCTACCTGTAAGAGAGGAGTCGTTGTGACCATATTCTCTTAAGTTGGAATCAATTTTTTTAACCCAGCCCTAACAGACAGTACTCTACTCATTCAGGTACCTACCTGTAAGAGAGGAGTCGTTGTGACCATATTCTCTTAAGTTGGAATCTCCCTTATCTTTAATTTCCACTGTTGCAATATCGTCTTCTTTGAAGGCTGATGATGTGGGCGTTTCAGTCTTGTAGTCATGATCCAGTCCAGGTGGTCCTTCAACTGTCTGAATGACACGCTGATTCAGAAATCATTCTCAAAATTCTAAATCAAATCAAAATTCATGATTCAGAAATCCTGCCATTTCAGAGTCCAGTGGTGGTTTGAGACTGAACTACTGTCAAACTTACTCTAAGAGCAAAGAATACTACAAGAAGTCTCGTCCATAATCCACAGTAGGCTAGTTTTTCTGCTACAACCTCCCATTGTCGATTTGGGGACACGTAAAATGTTTGGAACCAATAGAACCAATCAATTAATGAGCTTTTACCCAACATGATGGAGACAGGCTTAACATGGTTTGGTTCAAATATTGTACAGATGTACTGCCAAAGATGGCAGATAGGCAGAACAAGATATTTCATGGTGAGCCACTAATGAGGCACTAATCCTCCCTTAATGCAGTGCAGAGGCACACTGACATTGAGGTCTATGGCAGAACCCCAGAATTTCACAGAATATTTAAAAGCCTTATTTTTCTGAGCAATGGATGTACATTTTGGACAGGGTATCATGATCTCCAAACCCTCCTGCCCATTTAAGAAAAATATTGTGATAGAATGACTCTCCACTACGGAGAAAATGAACTCCAAGCACATCAATGACACGCCTATTTATGGGTCATTAACATAAAAGAATTTCAAAAAACATTTTTTAATTATTAATAAAATGGATGCAATACATATTTTTTGAAATCAGCAAAATGTGTTTTATGGTGTTTTATTTGTGAACTAGTATGTAAGTGTTTAAACCTATTTTTGTTTGTTTAGTTTTTTTTTTTGCAGTCTGTGAAATTTTAACACCCAAAATATCTCAGGTGGCGGGGCTGTTTTTTTGAAAGAATATTTTTACCTGTTACGTATTCTACATATTTCTTGATAAATAAATATGTAATACATATTTATTTGAAGTAATTTTTTTTTTATAACTTTCAGTAAGTAGGAGATCCCTATTTTAATGTCACCTTGTGTTTTGGAAATGTTGTATACCCTTTAAGAGTTTTAAATAGCATAATTTATATTATATAAAAATATTTTTGCATATATATCAGTTGCACCAACTGACTTTTGTCACTAATTTTAAATGAACAACCCTCCATTTTGACACAAGTTTAACTTTTTGCCTTTCCTCAGAGGTTCTATCATATCAGTTTAATATGAAATTAAGAGGTTGTATGATTGCATAACATTTCTCCAGTTTTTAGTTGGTTGTACCACCGGACATGAAAAGTGTAAAATAAAGTGTTTTTATTGTGCCATCCTGACATTTGATAATACACTAATTCCCAGACAAAGGTATCTTAAGTACTTTAAAAACACACGTTAGTACATATTTCAAAAACCTCAAATCTAAAATGATGCCACAGTATTTGTTTTGAATTTAATATATTGGGAAACAAAAGACTGATGCAGACTGGTGGCTTGGCTCTTCAAGGGGGTTCAAGTGAGGCTGTCCCCAGCATTGTGAAAAAAGACTGCAGTGATACACTTGACCTATTTGCAGCACAACATGTTTTGACCACACTCGTTCAACTCATTAAACTTGTTCAACACGTTGAATCCGCAGCCAGTGCTGGAACTGGCTGGAGAAGCTTGCCATTATTTGCTTCTGAATCTTAACTAAAGAAAACGTCCAACAGCACACTGCCTCCAATAAACTGACTACAATAAACAAGGAGCAGTGGTCTCACAATATGGTCTTTCCTTCTAATAAGCCATTGTGATTGGACACTTTAGCACCCTGATGTCACTTTCCCATGTTCCCCATGTATCTCTATGTTCCCAGGCTTCTATGTTCTCCAGCTCTAAAAAGCACAATAAGTACTTTGGAAAAGCCCAGCTGCAGAACACCCCTCAGAATATCATACACAACTGAGGTCATCCTGCATGTTCCAGCCCTGGGCTTGAACCTCACAAAAAAGAAGAAATGCTTAATTGTCTGTTTTTGTTTTGCACAGTATGATGGTGTAAAAAAGGTGTAAACAATATGATCAAGGTGTATTTTGGTTCATTAGCTCCTATTGGTTATAAAATAATATCAGGGAACATAAGACCCTGTGAATATGAGACCTTTCATCATGATTCTATTATCAAATAACTGAAAAGCACAGACTCATCATCAGGAGAGAGATTTACCAAAGTTCCACACACACCAGGCTAGCCAGCATCCGTTACAAAGTTAGCATTGTTTACATTTTATTTCTTTGTGCAGGCATACTCACATATTTTGCTAAAAAACAAGGGTCGGTTTTGTCATCTGTTTTCTTACTGTTAACAGAGGAATGGCAATGGGAAACTGCTCTAATTTTTCCCATATTTTGGGTTGAAATCACAAAAAACTCTTATTTTTTTTCACAAAAAACCCTTATTTTCAGTGTTCAAAGTTGACAGGTATGGTTCAAACCCTAACTGGGGACCACTTCTGTATGCTTCTTCTTGTGGAGATAAAGACTTGAGATACTCCTGTAACTTTTTCCACATGTAGAACACTGATGGGGCTTTTCCCTAGTGTGTAGCTTTTGGTGGAGGTAAAGATTTGAGGCACTTCTGTAACTTTTCCCACATGTAGAACACTGAAACAGCTTTTCCCCTGTATGGGTCCTTTGATGGTTCTGAAGACTTGAGATACTCCTGTAACTTTTTCCACATGTAGAACACTGATGGGGCTTTTCCCTAGTGTGTAGCTTTTGGTGGAGGTAAAGATTTGAGGCACTTCTGTAACTTTTCCCACATGTAGAACACTGAAACAGCTTTTCCCCTGTATGGGTCCTTTGATGGTTCTGAAGGCTAACCTTCTGAATAAATGCTTTTCCACAGATAGAACACTGATGGGGCTTCACTCCTGTCTGTGTCTTACAGTGAAGGATTAGGCTTGAGCCATGTGTGAAACTTTTCCCACACGTAGTACACTGATGTGGCTTTTCCCCAGAGTGGGTCCGCTGGTGTGTCTTAATATTAGACTCATCACCAAAGGCCTTGCCACACTCAGAACACTGAAACGGCCTTTCCCCAGTGTGGGTCCGCTGGTGTGTCTTAATATTAGACTCATCACCAAAGGCCTTGCCACACTCAGAACACTGAAACGGCCTTTCCCCAGTGTGGGTCCGCTGGTGTGTCTTAATATTAGACTCATCACCAAAGGCCTTGCCACACTCAGAACACTGAAACGGCCTTTCCCCAGTGTGAATCCTCTGGTGGTTCTTCAGGGTTGATTTTTCACTATATGCTTTTCCACAGACTGAACACTGATAAGGTTTCACTCCTGTATGCATCTTACGAAGTCTCCATGAAGTGTTGTCCTAGTCCTAAACCTCTTCCCACATGTGGTGCACTGATGTGGCTTTTCCCCAGTGTGGATCTTGTGATGATTCTTGAGAACTGTAGAACTTGTAGAACTGAAGCTTTTCCCACATGTGGTGCACTGATGTGGCTTTTCCCCAGTGTGGATCTTGTGATGATTCTTGAGAGCATATGTAGAACTGAAGCTTTTCCCATATGTGGTGCACTGATGTGGCTTTTCCCCAGTGTGGATCTTGTGATGATTCTTGAGAGCATATGTAGAACTGAAGCTTTTCCCATATGTGGTGCACTGATGTGGCTTTTCCCCAGTGTGGATCTTGTGATGATTCTTGAGAACTGTAGAACTTGTAGAACTGAAGCTTTTCCCACATGTGGTGCACTGATGTGCCTTCTCCCCAGTGTGGATGCTAAGATGACTCTTGAGACGACCTCTCCTAGTGAAGGCTTTTCCACAAAGAGAACACTTGTGTGTTTTTTCTCCAGTATGCGAGAGTCTAGTGTCCAAACTGAGATGTAATTCCGGTTTCAAAATGCTTCTGTCTTGGGAATGTTTACGATATCTTGTGTTCTGTTTCCACAGTCTTCCCTGTTTTACGTTTGGTCATTTGGGCATCTGTAATGATAAACATGAAGCACAAGTTGGTCATTTCATTGACGTCATTTGTCGAATATAGAGTTTGGGAATGTGGCATCGAGGTACTGCCTTGTCCAATAGCAGTGGCTGCTCAGAAGGAACCACCATATTGTGAGACCACCGCTCCTTGTTTATTGTAGTCAGAAGTGTTTTCAGTTATTAAGATTCATTAGGATCCATTATACAACAGTTTGGTCCTGTCAAACTATTTATCAATTTCAGATTGGAAGTGACGCCTTCTACACATCAGTAGGAGTGAGGATATACCACAATATACCATGGGTGACTTCACCGCTAATAATCACTCTGCATTTTCCATTGAGAGAACTTCCAAGCCATTGGATAAACTGTTGTGATGCTTGGGAATGGAAGACGCAAAACTAAGCTATATAACACTCGTTGTTACCTACGGCACTCAGCCTTCGGCTTTGTGTCTGCGGCCAAACCATACCCGTGAGGATATCCACAAGAGCTCTCTTGTGTTATATTGCTTAATTAAACAATTTTTCAGCATACTCACAAAAAATAATGCTGAATCGGCTGTTTTTGTTTCACGCAGTGGCCTTACAAAATGGTTGGTTCCCAAGCTCTATAGTACATAACAAGTTAAAGAGAGCACTCAACTCAATTTAGCTACCTACCTGAAGGAGAAGAGCCATTGTGAACATATTCTGTTAGATCAGAAGCTCCATCTTTGATTTCCACTGATGAAACATAATCTTCTCTGAAGGTTGGCAATGTGAGTGTTTCAGTCTTGCAGTCATGATCCAGTCCAGGTGGTCCTTCAACTGTCTGAACAACATGCAGATACTCTTGAAGGAAATCATCAAAGTCTACCTCCTTTATCTCCTTTTTCAACTGGTATTGGTATTTGCGATGATTTACTATTTGGTCTATGTTGTTCCAAATTCTTTCATTCTCCTTCCTACCAACAGCACTCAGCAAGCTCACACGGCAGGGCTATGACTGGAATGACGCCAAACTATCACTTAGCAACCCACAGCAGCCAACACTAACTGATGAGAGCAAGTAATACTCGTT
This sequence comes from Tenualosa thibaudeaui, assembly GCA_027481765.1. Classification (NCBI taxonomy): domain Eukaryota; kingdom Metazoa; phylum Chordata; class Actinopteri; order Clupeiformes; family Clupeidae; genus Tenualosa; species Tenualosa thibaudeaui. Next base: position 1,035,227 of record JAIFZK010000090.1, read on the forward strand.
CAGTTTTGTTTCTTATGCCCTGTTCAGTTAGCATTGTCTGCCAGTTGACAAACTCAGTCCATTACATGAAACTGTCTCATTATTCCTACTAATGACACTCAGTAACTTTGAACAATAGGGTTATGAATTGATTGACTAGTAAAATGACTCACTATTGGCAGTTTTCCACTGAATAGTATCAGCTCAACTCTCTAACCCTAACCCTCGATTTGGTTTTGGATGTTTCGTTTTCCACTGCATAAAAGTACTGTTTAATTAAACTGGTTGCTATAAACTATCTGTGGTATCAGTTCAGCTCGCTTGGAACCTCAACAAAGGTGGTATCAAGAATGCTACCAGATTTTAGAAATGGAAAAGCAAAAAAATTGAGTTGAGTCAGTGGAAAAGGGCTATAAGGTATGAATGAAGGCTCACATGGTGCTCTTTCTTACTTAAAAAGGCTCAACAGAGGATGTACTTCCCACAGCAACTGCAGAAGCATGGCCTACCACAACAGCTGTTGGCCATCTTCTACACTGCTGCCATCACCGTTTGGTTCGGGGCAACCACAAAACAAGACAAATGCAGATTACAACACACAATTCAGACAGCTGAAAAATAATTGGTACCCCTCTGCCCTCCCTCTAGGACTTGTACTCTGGTTGGACCAGGAAGCAGGCAGAGAACACACATCCTGCACACACTCTTTTTAAACTCCTCCCCTCTGGTAGGCGCTACAGATCCCAGTGCACAAAAACAACCAGACACAAGGACAGCTTCTTTACCATTATTTTAGCACTTACAGTTCTCTTTATTTAATATGAGCAACTTAACAGTAAGATCTGTGATAGATAAGTGACATTTGTACTGTTACATCCATAGTTGCCAGTGAAAACAAACAAAATTCAAGCACTATTAAAATGATTAGAACATTAAGCTACTATTGGAGCACAAACATACGGAGGCCTTAAAGGGACACAAGGACTTTTTTGTTTCTGGTGAAATGTTTAACTGCGTACCAGAAACAGAAATGTTTTCTCATGTGCCTTTAGGGGCACCATACAAACAAATTTCCACATCATATGTGAGAACATAACCATGTACAGTACAACTTAGGTACTGTGAAAAATTTGTCATATACCCTCTCTAACTAAACACAGAATCTTCCAGTTTCTTATGATTACTCACATAACAAATACCACAGCATTTGCAACAAAAAGTCCTCTTTCCATGGAACTGCCCTATGTTAACTGAATGTGACATAGTGAAATGAAACTGAAAGCAAGTTACTGTGCCCCATTTACTTAGTGTTACTTGGCAGTTCATATTAGTCTATGTTGTATCAATATTTTTTATTCTATTTCCTACTGACAGTAATTGGTGACCTTGAACAGGGCTATGAATTGATTCAGACCGAATTTCCCCTTTACAGGAAGATTCCAATTCAATCCATAGCCATGTTGTCTGAGGTCACCAAGAGCTGTTTGTAGGGGAAAGAATGCAACATACAACATAGACCAAATAGCAAACTGGCAGCTAGCATTAACTGAATTGGGCATTCGATGTATGTTGGACAATATCTTAGAATTATTATGATGCTCAGCCAAAACCATGGACAAACTGTAGATCATTACTTATGGTAACCTTGAATAACTACCACAAGGGAGTTTTTCCTTGCCCAAGTCCTTTTTCCAAGTCCTACTCTTAAATCTCTTCTCACAAATAGTGCACTGATATGACCTCTCCCAAGTATGGATCCACTGGTGGATCATGAGATCTTGGATATCCCTGTAGCTCTTCCGACATGTTGTGCACTTATGGCCTTTCACAGTGTGGATTTTCTGGTGCCTCGTAAGGTCAGACTTATGAACAAATGCTTTTCCACACTCAGAACACCAATGGGACTTCTCAACAGAATGTGTTGTCTTGTGGTTACAAAGGTGTACACTGCTCTTGAATCTCTTCCCACAAGTAGTGCACTCATATGGTCTTTCCCCAGCATGGACCATCTGGTGTTTCTTAAGTGTGAGATTGTTACTAAAGGCCCTTCCACAGATAAAACACTGTTCTGGTAAGCGTCTTATTGTGTACATCAAGTTCTGCCTTTTTCCCAGTACAGTTCCTTTGATGTCTCTTTAGAACACTTATACTACCGAAGACTTTTCTGCAGAGAGAGCACTCGTGTGTTCTTTCCACAGTATATGACGAGGTGTCCAAACGGTGGTATAATTTCTGTTTCAAATTGTTACCATCCTGGGAACGCTTACAACCTCTTCTTCTCATTTTTTTTGTTCCGTCCGCTCTCTTTTTCTTCTTAGATTTGCTGACTTGAGCATCTGTTTTAAAAATAAATACACACATTAGTTAAATTCGCCATAACAGAGATGTGGAAAATACAGGAATACAGGATTAAGTTAAGGAACTTGGCTAGTATGCTAGTAACCTAGAAATGGTGGGTTCAAATCCCCTCCTTGAGCGAGGCACTTAATACTTTACTCTGGGGTAGACTGGGCTTGAACTAATTGACAGTTAGTTGCATTGGTAAAATGCATGTAAATGTAGGTGCCTACCTGTAGGAGCACGGCCATTATGGCATCACGGTTCTGAGGACATGTTTTCTCACATACTTCCTGGGAATGTGTATGACTTTTTCTGTATCGCTGTCATGATCCCGTTCAGATGAAACAAACTGCAGATACTCTTGAAGGAAATCATGCCAGCGACCAAACTTTCTTTGATGAAACTCTCTTCCATCTTTTATCTTCACTAGTGAAATTTCTTTGAAAGTTGAGGTTGGTGATGTGGTTGTTTTAGTCACAATCTAGTCCAGGTGTTTCTTCCTCTTTTTGAATTGCAAACAGATACTCCTGAAAGAAAAAATCATTGCTGTGGCCAGAACCATCATAATCTGAATCTCTTTCCACTTTAATTTTCACAGGTGGAATTTTTTCTTCTTTGAAGGTTTGTCATGTGTGTGTTTGAGTCTTGGAGTCATGATTCAGTCCAGGTGATCCTTCAACTATCTGATGGGTGGTGAGATTCGAATTACAGTTTGAGTTACTATGCAACTGTATTCTTACTTCCTGCTTTATCTCATCTATTACTGATACTGGCTATAGCAAATCTTGACAGTTCAGTGTGGGTTTGTGACAGAAATCTCGTCAAAGTTATCTTAAGAACAAGAATACCACAGGAAACCTACAAAAATGAAAGTTCAACATAAATTTGAAATCAAATTAATTAATACAAATTAATTAATAATTATTATTAATAATCAATTACAAATTAAACCATACCAATGTTTTGTATCCACTTTCAGACACTTTCGATCATAATCTAGTCCTAGTCCACTGCTACGCAGTTACAGCTCTGCCCAGTATGAATGAAGGCAAAAGGCATGACTGTCAAACCCTCCTGCCCATAGGTAAGCGTCATGACAATTTGACTCTCCACTCTGAGAAAATCGACTTTATATCAGGTGTGTACCAAGCTCTTCCTGCTCTCTATTGGCTGGTTAATTGTTGACAGTTGCTTGACAGTTAATGGCCAATCAGTCAAAGCTAGAAACAAGCAAAGGCAGCTCTGAGAGACTAGTTGTGTATGAAATACTTATATCCTGTATCCTGTATATCCTGTATACTCATTTGAACTTCTAGAAGTATGTTAAGTCTCACAGCGGCATGCCCCTTTATGCACCCTGAAAACCGATCCCCATTTGCTCCCATAGACATGAACTAGAATTAAGTATTGTGACATAATGACCTCCAGCATAGAGTGCTGGCTAAATTCACCAACAAACGCTGGCTTCAGCCCCAGCTTATTTTCAGAGATTTGCACCACTCTCGCATTACTGATTTAGAAGGATCTCTGAGTGGTTGAGGGAACATTTGGGAATGGAGAGCAAACAACATTGAGAGAAAATGTTCATGTCCGTGTAACAAGAGTCCGACAACAGACGCAGGTTGGGACAGTGTTGCAGGTCAACCCCAGCCACTGTTGCAAGGTAGTTATGGAGAGCTGAGGCGATCACGTTGTTATCCTTTGCGTTCTTGTACTCCAGCCAGGTGTACAGACTCATAACACATACATTTCCGAACCACTAGGTGGCAGTATGAGATAATGGATGCCAGAGCCTCTAATCTCTCTCTATGGCTCTGATGGAGACAGAGCTGTAGAAAAGCATCTGAAATCAGGAATCGAATACACACATTTCTAACACACACACACAGCATAATGTAGAAATCCATATTTATGAGGCAAAGGTGAAAGTGCTCAATGGAGAAATGATCTGAAAATAAAAAAGAAACATCCATGGCACTCTTCATAGGAAGCCTATCAAATCATAACACACACACACACTCTTCATAGGAAACCTTTATTAATGGCTATCAAATCACAACACACACACTCTTCATAGGAAGCCTACTCTGAGTTTTGCCTCAGCCATGATGAGCGCCACAATGAATGTGTAAAAGTTTAATTGCTGGGAGTTCAGCGTCTGACCAGTAGAAGACTAGGGAAGGACCAGGTTCTCCATTATGTCAAAGCAGACAGTGAATGCATTGCATTTACATTTACATATTTAGCAGACGCTTTTATCCAAAGCAACTTACAACTCATCAACTATCAATTGTTCAGGCCCAACGTAGGGTTAAGTGCCTTGCTCAAGGGCACAACGGTGGTAGCAGGGATTCGAACCCACAACTTTTCAGGCTACTTACACAATAGCCAGGTTCCTTAACCACTACGCTACCACCGCCCATTGCCCACTTCATTTAGTGCGTCATAAAACTGACAAACTCTGAGAAGCACATCCCTAAGAATCGTATTCCATTTCTCTTCTGCAGTCAAGTCACGATCCTTGAGCGCCATGCGGAATTTGACATGCGAAGAGCACACATCTTTGTTGGGATGACCAGAAGCCAGGTTGAAACCGTATACAAAAATGCTCCAGTAAAGCGAGTAGGAGATGGTGGGGATTCTGCTCAAGAAACATCCTGTGCTTTTTTGTCACACTCAAGTCACTTTCTCCCATGTTGGCCATAGTGACTTGCTCTGAAAGCAAGAGACTGGATGTGAAGTCGGCCCATTTGCTTCTTTTCAGCCAGTTTGTGGTTTCCTCTGTGACATCCGTTGTGTGACGCTTCAAGCCGGTATTTTGCAACACGACAGACCCTATCTTTTGTGACACCTAAGGTGAAAATAAATAAGAATATATAAATAGACATAAACAGAGCTGGAGAAGCACCACCATACAAATGGTACAGAATCACTACAGAGTCATGCTGGGAATATAAAAATTAACTATTTACTTTTTCTATGTGTAATGGGTTACAACGTAGTGAGTTACAATCCCACTGATTTTTGATGACACTCAGCAAGTAATAAACTGACAAACAATATAGTTGCCATGTGCCTGCATGTTTTTAAATGACAAATTATATGATTAACTTTCAATCTTAATATGGCCACCCAACCTTAAAATATAATCATCATTCATATCTCGAGTGAACTACTGTTGTGCCCTTCCATTTAAGTTTTGAACTGAGTTGTTGGAAAGGTGAGCTGGGAGCTGCCAGAGGGGTAGACCGGGACGAGATAAAGATGGACGTATCGAAAGGAAGCCACCATCAAGTCCCGTGTGCGAAGTCAGTGGCGGAGTTGCCAGCTCTCACTAACATGGGCCTGTCCCTCTCTCCCTCTCTCTCTCTCTCTCACTCTCACCTGCCGCAGGGAGGACTAGACGATGCTGGACACCCCGTATCCACCTGCTGAAGATTTGAGTTGTTTTCTAACCCCCCATTTCCCCACATTATCTACAATAAACTTTGAGTTTCTCACTGCCATCTCCGCTTCTGTCTGCTCTTTTACAATCGGTCAGCCCACTGCTCAGTCTCTAAGCAGCCAGGCGCCCACAATAGTCATGTGCACATGCCAAATCGTTCTTATGTACTTCTGACAAATCCAACGACAACTCTCGCCAGCAAGTGCAACCTCACCACAGCCTGGGCTCTAACTTCATTGCTCCCCAGCTTTCTGTTCTTTATGTCCTCTATCTAGACATTTACCCTCTACATTATTCTTCTATCCTTTCCATTTTTAGTCTCTTCTGCCATAATTGCTAGGTTATTTGTAGTTTTCGTTTTTCAGTATGCTGTAAAGCTGTTAGTGCCAGTGCGGCGATGCAGATGCTCTCAAGCCAAGATGATAAGAATTATTAATAATATTATTATAATATTATAATATTACTAATAATTGGCATAATTGAGCCTATTGTGAAATGATTCATCAAATAATCTTGAAAATATGGTTTGAAGGCTGAAAAACTACACTGAACCTTTTAGACTTGAAGTCTAAAAGGTGAATATAGCAGAAACTCATACAAATAATGGATGTGTAATCTGAATCAGTTGTAGGCCTGACAAATCACACACAGAGGCATTCTGATCTATGGTTGTTGATTCCACCTTAAGGATGTGAGACGATGACAAAATATCCAGACCGAAATCAATCTCAAATTGATGCAGTTGGGACAACCAGGCTAGCACTGAAGCTAAGCTAACCAGAAACTGTGATGAGAGGAGAGAGAAAAAATAAATCTATGTACTCACAGAAAATAAAAAATAAATATATGTACTCACAGAAAATACTGAGGAATGAAGCTTGACAGATGAAAACTCTTGTCTTGTCTTCTTTTATAACTGTATACATGATCGACAGGTCTCTTTGTTGTTTCCTTTCGTCGACCTTCACCTGTTGCCTCCTCGGTTTGCATGGCATAACATCCATATGAGACAGAAGAAAGGCATCTTGTTTGACTTTATCATTGGTGCAGTAGAGCTGTCGATGAACGATAAATCTGCTTCTGTCAGAGTAATGGCCGCGCAAACAAAGAACTGTTATGAGTGCGTGCTATACTTGCGACCGTACGATTTCCACTGTATCTACTCGCTTTCACTTTAGAACGGGCGAAGGGCGAGTTTACTCGAGGTCGACCACGTTTTCTACTGCCATTCACAGTCTGTAGGACAGGCTCATCCATGCCACCTGACTCTCCCTTTTAGCGGCTTTGCCTCTGAACTTGTCATGCGTACCTAGGAAGTGCAGGAGAAAGGCATCGGGAATACCAAAAACAAAAAAAGTGGATTATTAGGCCATTCTTTTTGAGGAGAAAGGATTATGTCATCGGCTATTCATTTTGAGGAGAAAGAATTTATTTATTATATGTTAGAATAGTAACTTTTATCAACAACAACCTCAAATGCAATTTTTACACGCCCTAATATATGGTTACAACCATATATTTAGGCTGGGGTTTGAAATTATCCGTTTTGGCTAAATGGTACCCAAATGATTCTGGGCACCACAATTGAACTGATTGATTTGAATTTGTGACTTGACATCATCAGCAGGCATTGCTTTTAGTGGCTATTTCTAAGTTCAAGATTTACATATGAAGGACGCCACCATAACCTCTCCTAATCTGACAAAGACAAGGTGTAAAATAATATTTCCCCCTTTTTTCAAATTCAATGTCCACATTTAACTTAAGAAAGCTACGACCATTATTAGCAGAGGATGACACTGGCAGTGTCTCCAGGTCTTACACATTTTGCATTGTTCAGGTGTAACACACATCTCATGGGTTATGCACTCACTTCTGCATGGAGTCTGAGTAGAGTTATGACGATAAATTAGCATTTAGAATAGAATAAATCAGAATAGATTGGTATTCATATCCGCATATATAATTCGACCAATATAATACCTGGATCAGTTCTGTTTTACGATTGTCGTCATGATCTTCTTTTTCTTCTTTAATCACAGAGACTGGAATTGTCAGCAGCATCTGGAGATCAGACGAGACCAATGAACTCTTGGTGTCGGGAGAGAGTGGCGCCCCCTGGGGGTCAGGAGAAATTGGTCGATTTTGCCCATCAGGCGACACAGGCTGTTTTAACTGGAGATGAAACTCTGCGGCTGTGGTCACCTGACTGGTCTGTGTCAGTAAGGAATGGTTCCCCTTCAGGAATGATAGAGTCTGCAAGCAAATACACACAAGCACACACACAAAATTCACAATTGCATACATTACACAAAAGGCGGACTGACAAACTGAAAGACATGCACACACTCTCACACACCTTGTTGGCCTGTGTCAGCATGTTGTCTTTCTCCTCCAGGTGTTTCTGTAGTTCATCAATTCTCATCTTCAGTTGTTTGTTTGCCTCCACCTGCTCTGTCAGACTCCGTGCAAACACCACCCCTTTCTCCACTTCATTCTGCACACACACACACACACACACACATACACATACACACACACACACACATTAAACAGATAACTGTCATACTCCAATAACCACACCTTTCTCCACTTCATTCTGCACACTCACACACACACACACTCACATTAAATGGGTAACTAACATTCTTCCTCAGGCTGGGAAGTCCCGATAGTTTATGTAGTTTCAGAATACAGAATATAGATTGCTCGAATAGCTGCTGATTTTAAGCCTGACTTTAAAAGGAATTATGATCTGTGACAACCATGGTAAATCTGTAGGAGTTAAAGAAAAAAAATTAAATGATTAATGAAAAGTTATATTGGCATATATATTTATATATATAAAAGTGTCTATTTGTAACGTTGCAATGTGCTTTCCATTGGCTTAAATATTTTAGCACTTTTATCATGGACTAAGTGAGTGTGTGTGTGTGTGTGTGAGTGAGTGTATGTGTGTGTGTGTGTGTGTGAGTGTTACCTCTAGCACTTTTATGAGAGCCTGGGTAGCCTTCTCCAGGTCCTTGCAGGCTTGTTTGTGTCTCATCATAACAATATGCTGAGCAACGTCATCTTTCTACACAAACACAACAATGTTTAAGTAATGTTTAAACACAGGGTCAGGGGTCTCTAACCCCCTAAATAGACAGTCCTGGTGATAAATGTTACTTCTGAACATCTGAAATGTGATCCAAATTTGTGGGCAGAAAAACATAGTGTCTTTGCTTTCCACATGCATATTCCATAGTAATAGCTTTTGTGACTATTCCAGACTATTCCCTTCAGCAGGTGGTGAGCTACTGGTAGCTTCTGTGCAGGGGACCCTTGCTATAAGCGTTCAGATCAGTTCACACATGAGGATACACCATCCTATCCTGACAAAAAAAGAGTGGCCGTGTGTGTCCATCTTACCTGCAGTAATTGTGCTATAACTTCTGTGGCCTTCTCCAGGTCAATGCAGGCTTGCTTGTAATTCATCGTAAATTAACCTATTGAAAACGCAGAGTAACATTATTACTCAGCCTATCAAAAAAAGCAGAATAATTTCATTTTTTTTCACACAAGCGCCATCATACATCAGATAGCAAGACATTGGCGGTCTGCTGTCATTTTGATCGCTGGTTCTCCTGTGGTGTGTCGCTGTTTTGATATATACGACATTTCAAAACAACGCAATAACAGAAACCTGCCAGCCAACCTGCTAGAGCCCCAATGAGCAAAAATGCCAGGATTTCATTATTTGGAAAAAAAAAGTCGCAGCCTTAAATTCTCACCATGTAGGCAACTGTATGTGGATTTGTTTGCAAACCAAAGAATGCTTTGCTTGTTTTCATGCCATATTAGCATCTATGGCTATTTTATGGTCAACGTTATGTTGACTGATATGACTGATTAAGGTAATAGACGTGATTTCAAAAGACTCACAAGAGATGAGATACGTTGTCTGATTTACAGTGCATCTGGAAAGTATTCACAGCGCTTCACTCTTTCCATATTTTATGTTACAGCCTTATTCCAAAATGGATTCATTTTTTCTCACAATTTTACACACAACACCCCATAATGACAACGTGAAAAAAGTTTTTTTTAGATTTTTGCAAATTTATTACAAATAAAAAAACTGAGAAACCACATGTACATAAGTATTCACAGCCTTTGCTCAATACTTTGTTGATGCACCTTTGGCAGCAATTACAGCTTCAAGTCTTAATAGTCTGAATATGATGCCACAAGCTTGGCACAGCTATCTTTGGGCAGTTTTGCCCATTCCTCTTTGCAGCACCTCTCAAGCTCCATCAAGTTGGATGGGAAGCGTCAGTGCACAGCCATTTTCAGATCTCTCCAGAGATGTTCAATCAGATTCAAGTCTGGGCTCTGGCTGGCCCACTCAAGGACATTCACAGGGTTGTCCTGAAGCCACTCCTTTGAAATCTTGGCTGTGTGCTTAGGGTCGTTGTCCTGCTGAAAGATGAACCGTCGCCCCAGTCTGAGGTCAAGAGTGCTCTGGAGCAGGTTTTCATCCAGGACGTCACTGTACATTGCTGCATTTATCCTTCCCTTCATCCTGACTAGTCTCCCAGGTCCTGCTGCTGAAAAACATCCCCACAGCATGATGCTGCCACCACCATGCTTCACTATAGGGATGGTATTAGCCTGGTGATGAGCGGTGCCTGGTTTCCTCCAAACATGACGCCTGCCATTCACGCCAAAGAGAATCTTTGTCTCATCAGACCAGAGAATTTTGTTTCTCATGGTCTGAGAGTCCTTCAGGTGCCTTTTTGCAAACTCCAGGCGGGCTGCCATGTGCCTTTTACTAAGGAGTGGCTTCCGTCTGGCCACTCTACCATACAGGCCTGTTTGGTACATTGCTGCAGAGATGATTGTCCTTCTGAAAGCCCCCCCCCACAGAGGAATGCTGGAGCTCTGACAGAGTGACCATCGGGTTCTTAGTCACCTCCCTGACTAAGGCCCTTCTCCCCCCGATTGCTCAGTTTAGATGGGCGGCCAGCTCTAGGAAGAGTCCTGGTCGTTCCAAACTTCTTCCATTTACGGATGATGGAGGCCATGGGACCTTCAAAGCAGCAGAAATTTTTCTGTACCCTTCCAAAGGTTTGTGCCTCGACACAATCCTGTCTTGGAGGTCTACAGACAATTCCTTTGACTTCATGCTTGGTTTGTGCTCTGACATGCACTGTCAACTGTGGGACCTTATATAGACAGATGTGTGCCTTTCCAAATCATGTCCAATCAACTGAATTTACCACAATTGGACTCCAAGTGAGCTGTAGAAACATCTCAAGGATGTTCAGTGGAAACAGGATGCACCTGATGGCGTTGACGTGTTCTTGGAAAACCTTCTCTCCATTACCCTGAGTTAAGTCCAAACACAGATAATGATTAAGAGGAATCCCCTTGCTTGGCTTTAGGAAAAAAACGAGGGCTGAGGGGTGGAGGGGTAGATAGTAACTTTTCGAAATTCTCACCTGCTCCTGCAATTTTATCACAACAAAATCTTTTATTATTAATTAATTAATTAATTTAATTATTAATTCCGCCGAAACTTTTCAGAAAACCTGCAACCGCAATTCAGGCATTTTGACAGCAACAGTCTGTCTGGTTGGCCTGAAAAATCAAAGCTCGTTTGCACGCTGAGGAAAACAATGCCGTTTTTTGAATAGGAATTAACTGCATGCAAGAATGCAGAAACAGAATGCATGAATTGCATACAAAAACAAACTTGTTCAGCTGTTTTCACAAAGAACTAACACAACCTTTACTATGGTCGTCTCAGACTCACCACGTTAACGTCTCTCCGTTACAGCGGCAAGCCCACAGGGCTTTTAGGAAGAAAAGAAACCTCTTCGTGTCTTTTGCTAGTGTCTGATGTTAAGAAGTTAACGTTAGCCTAAGAATTTAGCATCATCTCACTTGCACGAAGTGATCTCAAACAGGCTGCCGCAAATGCCATCAAATGCTCCGTCTTGTTAGTTGCAAAAAAACGTGGGGAATCAAACTCTCCCTACCAGACACCTCACTCCCGAGGCTATATGGTTCGTCTATATTTAAATTCAAAGACACTAGACTTTTCACGAGCTTGAGAGAAGCAGCATGTTGTTTTGTTTTACTGCTACGACGGCAAACGCTCTGTTTCCATCCATTCCGTCTTGTTCGTTACCGCCGCCTAGCGTATTGGGTGGGAATCAGAATCTGTCCACGAGATAAAGTATCGCAAAAAAGTAGCCTGCTTTTGAATTTAAAAGAAACATACTCTTTAGAGGATGATTAAACTAGACTGCATTTATAAGACATAAAAGACGTATGCTGCATTTGTATTAACCTGTTTGATGCAGAAAGCTGAAAAGGTGTCCATTATGACTGTTGTTTGATCACATCTTTATTTTACTTTTCACATCTGTCTCGACCTCTAAACATTGTATTTTTCTCTATTTAACATACAATATTTTCTCCCAGAGTTCATTAATTACTTTCTGATCCACTTCAAGCCTCTCC
>JAIFZK010000090.1:1052500-1112500 GCA_027481765.1 Tenualosa thibaudeaui
TTTAGACCAAAACATTTACACAAATCTTTTTTTCCCCCACTGAATGTGAGGCATTAACCTAAATGTGTTGTATTAATTCATATGGTCAGCTGATTGTATCAAAATGTGTGTTTGTGTCCACACAGGCTGTGACTTTACTGAAGTTTAAACTAAGGGACCTCCTGCAAAGCAAACAGGCCAATAATGGGTAAAACTAACACTCACACAGTCACACACACTCTCACTCACTCACACTTATCCACATGTCCATACATAAACAAGTTTAAGAGCATGAACACACAATTTTATCCATGTACAAACATGCAATTTTATCCATGTACATGCACACGTACACACACGTACATCTGGTACATACACAGTCGCCCTTAAGCACATGTACAGGCACACACACACACACACGCACACACTACATAAACCTCTTACACACACACACACAGCAGTGTAAACTTAGACATCTTGACTATACAGAGAGCCTATATTGATATGATGGGTCGTCCCTTTTAATTGTGTTCTCTCTGCCCCCTCCAGCACAATACAGGAAGTGAATAAGTGTCAAGAAGGAGAGGGCCAACTCAAGGTTGAGACACGCACACACACACACACACACACACACACATACACATACACATACACTCACACACACACACAAACATGAATACTGATGCATAAATACACATACATCAGCTCCCTCTCTCTCACACACTGATTCTGTGTGTGTGATTTTAATTTTTAATTGGTGATGTTAGGTCCACCAGTCCTATTTACTGTAGTTTTATTTATCTTTTCCTTGCTACCTTCTGTTTATATCTACTTAAGTTTCTTCATTTATTCAGTTCTATATCGACTTAAGTTTCTTCATTTATTCTGTAAACTGGACTCCTAATTATGTGTTGTGTTTTGAAGCTCTTTGGGGTCAACACTGTTGTATTTAAATGTACTATATAAATAAAAAATTGTGTGTGTGTGTGTTGTTCCAGCACCCAGAGAACAGTCCACGCTCGGCTGTCCAGCCAGACCACCTGTGTTCTGATGGCGACTCAACAGCTGACGAGGGTTCCGCTCGGTCGTCTGGTCCAGGGAGCCTGACCTCTGACCTCAAGGAGGACGGCACAGGTGAGGAGGAGGATGGTGGTGATTAGTGATGAACATAACAGTTGTTTCCCAATACCGAAGCTAATTACAATAACAATACTGTAGCTGTATACCAATACTAACACTAACACTACCATAACAACACAACAGTACCAGAATAATACAACAACAGTGTCATTATAATACCTAAAACTAGTTGTCTAGTCCAGTAATTCCCAACCAGGGGCACACTGCAAGGGGTACATGTAAATATTTATTAATAATTTATTTCCAAGATGATAAATAAATAAATATTCTCAGTCATTTCATATTAAGCCTGTCAATAAAATGGTACGTGTGCGCTACAACTAGTTTCTCCGGGGAGACACTAACCTGTGGCACTAATAATCAGTTGTGTTACATTCTCCTTTTGGAGAATCATCAACACGTACAGTCGCACACACCTGTCATTCACTGGACAACCAGCAAAGTTACAGTCACACACACACACACACACACACACACACACACACACACACACACACACACACACATACACCTGTCATTCACTGGACAACCAGCAAAGTTACAGTCACACACACACACACACACACACACACACACACACACACACACACACACACACACATACACCTGTCATTCACTGGACAACCAGCAAAGTTACAGTCACACACACACACACACACACACACACACACACAGACACACCTGTCATTCACTGGACAACCAGCAAAGTTACAGTCACACACACACACCTGTCATTCACTGGACAACCAGCAAAGTTACAGTCACACACACACACACACACACACACACACACACACACACACACACACACACACCTGTCATTCACTGGACAACCAGCAAAGTTACAGTCACACACACACACACACACACACACACCTGTCATTCACTGGACAACCAGCAAAGTTACAGTCACACACACACACACACACACACACACACCTGTCATTCACTGGACAACCAGCAAAGTTAGTCACACACACACACACACCTGTCATTCACTGGACAACCAGCAACGTTACAGTCACACACACACACACACACACACACACACACACACACACACACACACACACACACACACACACACACACACACCTGTCATTCATCGGGCAACCAGTAAAGTTACAGTCACACACACACACACACCTGTCATTCATCGGGCAACCAGTAAAGTTACAGTCTCTCACACACACACACACACACACACACACACACACCTGTCATTCACTGGGCAACCAGCAAAGTTAGTCACACACACACACACACACACACCTGTCATTCACTGGGCAACCAGCGTAGTTATAGTCACACAAACGTTTGTATTCCATAGGTGCATTTTTTATAATTCACATACAAAAACACATAGTTCAGACCAAAATAACTAATATATAATAATGTTATGTATGTGTGTTTCTTGTTAAACAGGAAAAGAATCATCCAGAAAGACCTGCAAAAAAGCTTCGGTCAGAAGGTCCACCTCACACACACAAAGAAAGGACCCCACCAGCACCACCACCACCACAATCACACCCTCTGCAGCATCAGTCACACACACAGACATGGAGGACGAATCCAAAATCTACTCTTGCTCCATTTGCTGGAAACACTTCCGGACCAAGGCTCAGGTCAGAGTTCACGAGCGCTCGCACACAGGGAAGAAGCCTTTCGCGTGTGGCCAGTGCGGCAAGTCGTACACGCAGAAGACCAGCCTTGCCGTGCACGAACGCCTGCATACAGGTGAACGACCCTTCGCCTGCTCGTACTGCGGCAAGACATTTGTGACGGCAAGCCACGTGGCGGCGCACGAGAACACACACACGGGCGAGCGTCCATACGCCTGCGAACAGTGCGCCAAACGCTTCTCCCAGAGGCAGGCGCTCACCCGCCACCTGCGCATCCACGCCGGAGTCAAGCCGCACAAGTGCGGGACCTGCGGCAAGGCTTTCCTGCGGAGGGAGGACGTGGAGCGTCATGAACGCACACACCTGAAGGAGCGAGCCTTCCCTTACCCCTGCCCTGACTGCGACAAGGTGTTCGTCACAGCCAGCCACCTGCGGGTTCATCAGATCACACAACACGACCACGCAGGAGCACACTAGAGGGGGTTCTTCTAAATCAGACATCACCCATCATGAAGGACACTGGAAGAAGCACTTCCACATCAGATCACAACACGACCACGCAGGAGCACACTAGAGGGGATTCTTCTAAATCAGACATCACCCATCATGAAGGACACTGAAGAAGCACTTCCACATCAGATCACACAACACGACCACGCAGGACACGAGAGGACTCTCTTTCACATCAGATAACAGTGTTTTCCACAAGATATGATGGGACTATAGTGGGGTGCAGGCGACACTGTGGTACACTCCCACTAATTTATTTACGATTATATGCTTCGGGCATTTACATTTATGCATTTATCAGACGTTTTTATCCACTACATCAGGGCCGGTCTCCCCTAGAGTAACTTAGGGTTAAGTCAGGCTACTTTCATGCTAGCCAGGTTCCTTAACTGCTACGCTACCCCCGCCTGCAAAAGTGTGCCCAAAAGAGTCTTTGTGACTGCAGACCCTGGAAGATTTCATTTGGGGCGGTAGTGTTATGAAAGTGAACACTGGTAATTAGGAAATTAGGTTAAGGGAAAAATAAAATGTTGTGGCAAATGTAAAAAAAGAGGTTAAATAAAGATGTGATCAAGCAAAAGTCATGATTATGATGCAAACTGAGGACCTTCAGTCATTAGCTGTTAACAGTCTGGCAAAAAGTTTGTGAACTGCATCAGGCAATCTATATGTGCATATAGCCATAAAAACATCCTCCCTTAAAAGCAAGTACCTCCTAGCAGTGGACTTGTAACCACAATGTGGGGCCCTGGGCTCTGTGTTGGCCACAACCCTCACTTTTTAGGAACCTGCAGGGGGAATGAGAGGAGGCTAGAGACATTATCCCACATTTTTTTGCCGAATTGGATAATTTTTAGGCTGGAAAATTGTGAGTTCAATTCCCGGTTGCCACCATTGTGCCCTTGAGCAAGGCACTTGGCTCTAAGGTGCTCTAAGGGAGACTGGCCCTGATGTAATTGATAGTTCACAAATGTAAGTCACTTTGGATAAAAGCGTCTTCTAAATGTAATGTAATGCTAAACTAATTTCCACATCCTAAACAATGCATTTGCAGTTGTGGGGAGTCTGATCTAGGCTATCACCTTAATACCTTTCAACCTCAGTGTGGGGCACTGGGCTCGTTCCCAGCACAAGGCACTCTCACTTAACATAAGTTAAAAAGCCTTTATTGTAGTGGCTTGGTCACTTTAAACTTAAAAAAAAAACGTGTGATGTGTTTCGGCAATCAAGCCTTCATCAGGGAATCAAACAGTTCAGACTTCTGAAGGTACTGCAGTCTGTTTGCTTTCCTCCCTGAAAGGCCATAGAGCACTGGCGTCAGACACATGGCCCTCAGGGGGGCCCTCACATCATAACATGTGACCCAATTAAAAAAGCTTGAAAATATTTGTAGCTGTATGGCCTGGTTGACAACAGTTGCAACAACACCACAATACTGGAGCATCACGGAACTGCTTAGTATCAGGAAAGGAAGACGACAATAAGTGGTAAGGAAAACAACACAGGATGCAGACACATTAGGACTAATGCTGATGGTCACCCAACAGTTTGTGGTCATGCATTTATGGCCAAAGTACGGTGGCCTTTTGAGGAGAAGCGTAATAATCATGTGACCTGTGATAAAAATTTGAGTTTGACACCACTGCCATAGGGAAGGGTATTATGATAATTCATCAGAATTCACACAGGAAAGAGGTGATTTCACACACCTGTGTGTACACGCGTCTACCTGCCTTCTCTCTGTAATTCACACAGGACAGGGAATAGGTGGTTCCACGTGTGTGTCTGCCTGACAGCCTGTGCGTGTGTGTATGTGAGTGTGTGTAATTCACACAGGACAGGGAAGAGGTGGTTCCACGTGTGTGTGTGTGTGTGTGAAATTAACATAGGACAGGAAAGAGGTAGTTCCACGTGTGTGTATGTGTGCGTGCGTGCATCTGCCTGCCTGTGTGTAATGCACACAGGACCGTGTTCTCTTGTATGTTAAGTTGTGATGTTATCCTTAAATCCTGTATTTTCTCGGTTCTTTTGATGCCACTTTTCCTCGGCCATATCCTGAAGTCAGGAAATGTGATCTATTGGATCCCATTTTGTATCTCTGTGGTGTACAAGAACTAACAATTCTGGATTCATTGATAATAGATCACTTATTTGCATAGAAATGTAGCCTACACTCCTGAAAATGTGGCCAACTCAATTCATCATATGACTACTTAGTTTTATCCGCACAGGTGAAATAACTGTATGCCGTGTTCTGCAGTGTTAACCCTTTTCATTATAATAATAGGCCTATAATCAGCCATCATTTTTCGGAAAAGAAAAGGAGATTAAAACTGTTCACTGCACATCAAAATTCTGAAATATCATCATGGCACGCAAGAAACCTGTTTTGGCTGATTGGCAGACTGTCTTACCGTTGTCCCAAACCGTTAAAAAGCAGTGCAGTTGCCATCACCAGACATGATGTGTACGATTTCTCATCCTGTGCTCTAGATGGCAGTAACATCGTAGGCGCGACTAAACAATTTCAAGACGTCAGTTGTAAAAGAAATGTAACAAACCAAACAGGACAGGCAACTACCGAGCAGCTTGTGTGTAGATAATTTGCAAACATTATTACAAGTATTTTGATTTATGCATAGTGTTGATCTTTGTTCTATCGCCGGAAAAGTCCTTTTCTGACTTGAACTGGAGAACGTTGGACCTCGCGACTGAAGCGTTCATCGGTGGCGCAACCATAGGTAGGTATGCAGCATTCTGGCAGTACAGATAGCATAAACAATGGGATAAAGTTACTTAGTAAGTAGTTACTTTGAATTACTTGTTAGCCTACATGGCTTACGAACATCACAAGAATTTCTGATTCTTGTGCTAATGCCTGTGATGCGTTCATCCCGTGTTTCGCGAGTGAATGTAAACATTTGGGAGCAGAGAACAAGGAGTGACCGAGGCCTAGTATGCTAACGTTATTCAGAGAAAAGTGAAAACCGTATTTAGATAATTGCGGGCCGTGGTGAAGTTATCTTGAAATTAATTATTCGCCAGATATTCAAAATGACACTGTAGCTCTGTCTCTGGCACTGGATCTGGCTCAGATACACCGTGCAGTCCGGCCCGCGGTTCAGACTTGCATGGTCCAGTGTGACCGATAGTATTGTTTATTGGGGATAAACATCAACAAACATCTGGGCGTCATCACGTGCAGTTAGATTTATCTTCTTAGTGCAGTTTCACTATACCGTAATAGAATTAAACGTAGTTAAATGTGATTTACCATTGACTGAACTGAACTTTTCTATTGTACAAAAGTCCGTGTTATACAACTAGAATGCATTGCTTTCAACCAAGTACCCAACCCGCCAGGCACCTCCGACAAAGCCATTGATTGAACGTGATGTCCAAATGGTTATTCCGAGTTGACAGCACCCCGAGACCCCGTAGAACATACAACTGATGACTTGCACAAATTGAGAGGTTTATAACCAATATTATTTATTACCAAATAGTTTGTGGTTGGGTACGAGAGGTGGGGTCAGAGTTATTGCATGGGAAGAGCCTAGTGAAGACAGACATAAGCAACAGTAAAAGAAGAGAGTAGCCTAGTTTCCAGAGCTTAACCTTCATTCATGGCTGGTAGTCATGAATTTCCTAATGTTGTATGCTGCTAGCGGCTAGACTAACGGCAATTGCTACACATTTATCATATCAATATCACATCCAAAATATTCATATTACGTCTGACAGCTTGGCTAAAAGCAATGTTCTTAGTACACACATCTAATATTGACGGTATACATGCTGATATAGGCGATCCATCCCTCTGGCACTCATACATGCACCTATGCCGTGTTAAAGCTTGACAACCTGACGTTATGAGACACGCTACAGTACATCGGCTACAACCTGGACATTGTTTCCTGGAATCACCTCTGATCCACCACCAACTCTCCTTTGTGAAGGTCTTGCAGGTAGAACTATGGCCATACCCACCTGGGGACAATCGTGTAAACAGGCTAATAGGCGGAGCAATATACTTCATTACGAGCCACTTCCTCTAATCCAGTACAGTGTAGAGGCATGTTTTTCACCACTGAAGGATATGGTGTAATCTCAGAATTTCATAGAATATGTAAAAGTCATTTTAATGAGCAGTGGAGGGAAATTTTGGACGCATGTGCACCAAGCTTTTCCTGCTGTCTGCTGGCCAGTTGCTATGTAGGTTATGAGCCTGCCTGATAGTGAGGTGCAGCATACACAAACCCAGAGCAGTTGGCTGCGTGCCATAGCGCCACCTAAGGAGCGGTCAAGAGCACTTCAGCCATGGTCCACTGATCAAGGATTGAACGGGAAACCCTTCATTTACAAGCCCGAAGCCCTAACCAATAGGCCATTGCAGCCCCCATTAAATTTGTTTTACTACTTTCAAATTAGTGAAAGTATTAAAACTAATAAAATGTAATCTAATGCGTTCAGCATTCTAGAACTATATTAGATCTTGCAGCGTCATGCCCCTTCATGATCTCCATCAGCTCCCATAGACATGAGGAACCATTAAGCATCTTGCTCCGCCAATCTACCCGTCTTTGGTTCTCTTACACATACAATATCCTCTCACAAGCCTTTGAGATTCAAGTTTTGCATTCTAAAAGCTCTTGCAGCTTATTGGTTTAGTTTGCATCATGGGAGCTTTTAGATCAGCCATGAGAAGCATATGCTAACATTACAGAGTGAACTTGGCTGTGAACTTACCTTCAGAGATTTAGCTCACAACAGGAGAACTTCATCATAGACAGGCAAGGTGAGTTTATTTATAAAAGTGTGCCCAAAAGAGTCTTTGTGACTGCAGACCCTGGAAAATTTCATTTGGGGCGGTAGTGTTATGAAAGTGAACACTGGTAATTAGGAAATTAGGTAAAGGGAAACATAAAATGTTAAGAGGTTGTGGCAAATGTAAAAAAAAGGTTAAATAAAGATGTGATCAAGCAAAAGTCATGATTATGATGCAAACTGAGGACCTTCAGTCATTAGCTGTTAACAGTCTGGCAAAAAGTTTGTGAACTGCATCAGGCAATCTATATGTGCATATAGCCATAAAAACATCCTCCCTTAAAAGCAAGGACCTCCTAGCAGTGGACTTGTAACCACAATGTGGGGCCCTGGGCTCTGTGTTGGCCACAACCCTCACTTTTTAGGAACCTGCACACTTCATACACAAAGGAATTTTAAAGAAAGTTGAAGGTTAGCATTGAAAGATTTCAGTGTTGGTTGTTGCTTCAATTAAAGTACAAAATAGTTGTGTGTGTAAATAAATATAAATGTGTACATAAACAATGAAGTTTGCCCGGATTCTCTTGCAGTCACACAAAATCGAAGTCTGAAATGTCAGAACCACCAGAGTTCCCTGTGTCAGTGAAGGAGGAGAAGATAGAAGAGGAGTGTGATGACTTCCTACAAAACTACCTGTTTGTTGTTCAGAAAGAGGAAGAATCTGAACCGGAAACATCCACAAAATCAACCTCGACCTTCAATGACGAAACAATTTCATCTGTAGAAATTAAAGATGAGGGAGATTCTGATGTGAGTGAAAATGGCCAAAATGACCCTCCTACTGGTAGGTCACTGAATATTTTGTGTAACTAAAACTTTTATGATGTTATGTTGGCTTATATATTAATATATTGTGAGTTTGAAGTGCAGCGTTTCTGCAGGTTTCAAGTTAAATTTAAGACCTTTTAAGAACTTTTTATGACCATTATGATTGAAATTTAATGACCATTAATAAAACATAAAATTTATGACCCTTTTGATTGATATTTAAAGGGCCCTCTTATACCCATTTTTGCTGTCAGTAATTTAATTTCAAAAGTGTAGAGTTTAGTTATGATAGTGAAGATATTTTTCTCATAATGTATATTTGTACTACTGCTATTTGTACCCCTGTCTTGAACGCCTGGCAGCAGAGAATTTGAGCCCGTCAGTGTTCCAGAATAGCCTATTCTGGTAAGAGCAGACTCTCCAATTGGCTAGGCTACTGTGCCCCAGTGCAGCCCTACCAGAGCATTCTACATTAGGCTACGAAAGCACTATCCAAATGCCATATTTTACCAGACTAGATAACAAGGCTATAATAGGCTACAATAATATACTGCGATGTAAATTTGTAATCTGAGGTATCATCAAATCTCCACCACAGCGTTGTAAAAGCTTAGTTTAATAAGATGGCTTCTGTTTCAGGTGACAAGCTAGCTCACTGAGGTATTGTACTTGGCTTGACTGACTTAATATGACTTCAATATTGCATTGTATTGTTTACGTTCAATGTCTGGTCCAATATTTATTAGGGGTAAATGTAATATGATAGTTGCGTTGCCCTGTTTAATCAAAGCCCATCTAGACATCCTCTAGTTTAATGATGGTTGTTGAAAGTTACCTAGCGTCACATGTAGTTAGGCGTTCACGCTAGCGATAATGCTAACAAAGTTGCAGGTAGGCAAATGGCAGTTTCTTTCCCTGAGACAAACATAGTCAAATCTACTAATTATTTAGTATACCTATCTAAAATGGGTCTTTTTGCTAGCAATCCCTTAATTTATTGACACTAACAACAACCACTGCGCTGTCACAACATTAGCAGTTAACTAAAGTTAGACGAGCTAACGTTAACTTTGCCACAGCAAACATTAGCCTACAGTGGCAAGCCTGCATTGCTGGGTAGTATTTCACACTATTATCCAGAGTCTATGTCATCTTTAGTTTTGGGGCGTATGGAGGGTTTATTCAGAGAGGGATGAAGTGGATCTCTAGTACTGTTTCTGATAACAAAATCAAACTAAATTGACTGTGACAATACAAGCAACTTGATCCCATGTAAAGTACTTTGTGACGTATACTTGTACCGGAACTAAAAGCCATGAAATGTTTAAATCCCAGAGAGGGGGCGTTTTGGAAAATGTGGGTTTTGCGGTAGGAAATTACTCCTCCTTAGGGTCCACTGTGTGACTTGTAACTATTGCCAACCCTTTTCATAAACCAAAAGCTATGTAATGCACTATAGGGAAAGAAAAACTTGAAAAGGCATTATAGGGCTCCTTTAAGACCAACATGACACCCTCTCCAGCAAAAAATGCACAGGTTTGTGTGATTTAAGTGAAATTTATGGATTCTACACTACATCCATAGAACATACTCTATAATCATGCTGTCAGAATCAGAGTCCAAATCAAAATCAGTTTCACAAGGAATTTGACTTCAGTCAAATTGGAAAATAAAATGTAATGAGTTGTGTGTGTGTGCGTGTATCATAGACTCTCGTTCCAGTGTACTAATCAAGGAACAGTACAGTAGGAACAACACAGTAACTGAGCTATGCGTGGACTCTCTGACCTATGCTTGGACTCACTGAGCTGTGCTTGGACTACTTGATCTATGCCTGCTACTTGCTCTGCTTGAGTATTACACCAGAATGAGAATATAGTTCCATGTCATATCGGTTTAGAAAATCGTCACACAATATTTTACACCTTCTAACTACAGAAGAGTCAGGTTTTTCTGTGGACACTTTTAAGCAAGATGCTAATGGGTGAGATGCTAGTGGCAACCAAAGGATTCAATGATGTATGCTAACCTGAAGCCAAAAACACTACCTGAGACAACGCCTGGATGCACTTTCTGTTGTTTTTGATTAATTTGACTTTGCTCATTGCAACAGGAGCTAGTGGTTCTTTGCGAGCCGCAAGTATGAGCCATGTTGGTTATATGTAGATATATGGTATTTCTTCTTCTTATTATTATTATTATTAAAAACCTTTTTTTATTATTAATAATAATCTCTTCATGTATTTGTT
Source organism: Tenualosa thibaudeaui (assembly GCA_027481765.1). Taxonomy (NCBI): domain Eukaryota; kingdom Metazoa; phylum Chordata; class Actinopteri; order Clupeiformes; family Clupeidae; genus Tenualosa; species Tenualosa thibaudeaui. The sequence goes on from JAIFZK010000090.1 coordinate 1,063,596, forward strand.
TTTATTACTCATGATATTTATTTTTTCTCTTTTATTATACAGTCTTATCATTTTATTTGTTTATTGATTTACTATTGTTGTTGTTGTTGTTTTGTCCTTGTGGTATTTAATATTATACACATTGAATGACTGGGGAAGATCAAGTGTATGTTAACATCTGCAGTAAAAAATCAAACGTCAAAAATCTGCATCCCATCTACACCCATGTAGTATGAATAACACAGGTACATTTTATAAAATATTTATTAAATTAATATTGAATTATATCTAAATGTAAAATTTTATTAAAGAGGTTTAATTTGGATCACAAGTTACAGCACTTTGAAGACAATGAGAGGTTGAGTGTCAGACATTAGCACTTTGCTCTCTTAAAATGTACATTCTACAAATGTACATAACTCGCTGTTGGAGTTAACCAACCAACCAAGATAACCAACTTTTTAATTATTTCATTGCTGGTTAATGAAGTTGAAGTATCCTTTTTCATGTTTCTGACATGAAATGGAACAAAAAATATGTCTAAAGGACTTTTGTCTTAACTTTGAAACTATGCCTTTCTGTCATTCCATTAACATAACTCTGTTACCATAAAATACAGATTTTCCCCCTATCTCAGAGATAACATCAGAAATTGAAAAGAATTTCTAAAAGAAAGCACCTTGATAGGCCATTTAATGTGGTGTATTCCATTTGGCCATTTTTAGGTAAACAATAGGAAATAATGTCAGGTTAAAATCTGTAACTCCGTCACCAAAATCGGTAACTGGAATGAAGTCATAAAAATCTAACATATACTAAATATTTAATACAAAAGGTTAGAAATTATCTAGTGGTGTTAACTGCCTCCTACTGAAACCATAACAATTATCAATTTTGGACAATATGTAAAAAAGGCTTACCCACTTCCTGGAAACGATGCTAATTTTGGCTATGTGTTAGCCTTACTTTAAGTCTATGGTGCCCATATCATAACGGGATCAGGTTCCATTTCCCACCCTTACCCCACGTCTCTGTCTCTCTTCTTCTCCCTCTGACCTATCTGAGTAAAAGCAAACTAGGCTAACTGATGGTGTCTATTTGTAATGTACAAAAGTGATGTTAATATTTTGAACTCCATTACCAGGCATCTTCTGTCTTCAAAATCATATAAAGACTCAATTTAGTTTGAACTTTTTGTTATCCATTAAGTATATGTAAGCACAGACAAAATGAGATGTTGCTTTTAAATATCGGTTGAGAACTAGTGAAGTGTAACTCCATTACCACGTGATCTTCCCCAGCTGTGTATCAATATGTGCTATATAACTAAATTTGAACTTTCTAAGGAACTTAAATGCATATGTTCACATTTTAGATGTTTTAAACCGCCCGAAAACCCTGGAAGTGAGTCACACTAATTTCTGCTGCATGTTTTAATATTGCAGGAGATGTGGAAAAAGGGAATCACAGTAACATTTGGAACCAGAAGTTGTGTAACTCTTTAGACACCAATTCTCATACTGGAGGAAAACCCCATCAGTGTTCTATCTGTGGAAAGAGCTTCAATAGGATCAGCCTTCTCAAAAGGCATCACATGACCCACACTGGGGAAAAGCCATACCAGTGTACCACGTGTGGGAAGAGTTTCACAAGTAGCTCATACCTGAATATTCACCAGACAACTCACACTGGAGAAAAACCCCATCAGTGCTCTGTCTGTGGAAAAGCCTTTCTTATTAAGTCTAACCTTGAAACTCACCAGAGGATCCATACTGGAGAGAGGCCCTATCAGTGCACTACCTGTGGGAAAACCTTTAGTCAGCGTGGTAACCTTCAGAAACATCAAATGAGCCACACTGGAGAAAAGCCATATGTGTGTAGCACGTGTGGGAAGAGTTACACTAATATTACAGGTCTGAAAGTCCACATGAAGACCCATGTCGAAATAAAGCCCCATCAGTGCTCTGTCTGCGGAAAGGCCTTTAGTCTGTTGGTTGACCTTGAGAAACATCAGATGATTCATAGTGGGGAGAAGCCGTATGGATGCCCAGAGTGTGGCAAAACTTTCATGAGTAACTCCAGCCTTAATCTCCACAAGAAGATCCACACCGGAGTAAAACCGTATCAGTGTTCTGTCTGTGGGAAGTTCTTTCAGCAGAAGAGTAACCTCAAGACACACCAGATGATTCACGATGGGGAGAAACCATACCAGTGTTCTCATTGTGATAAGGCCTTTAGTCAGAAGGGCCTCCGTGACAAACACGAGAGGGTCCACACTGGAGAAAAGCCCTATCAGTGTTCTGAGTGTGGAAAGGCCTTTGGTCAGATGTTTACGCTGATGAAACATCAGAGAGTCCATACCGGGGAAAACGCCCACCAGTGTCCTACATGTGGGAAGAGATTCAGGACTAGCTCACGTCTCGCCAGACACGAGAGAACCCACACCGGGGAAAAGCCGTATGACTGTTCCATCTGCGGGAAGACTTTCTCAAGCAGCTCAAGTATTTACCAGCACCATAAACTTCACACTGGGGAAAAGCCCCACCAGTGTGCTCTCTGTGGGAAGGCGTTTGTAGAGAAGTCTGGCCTTAAGTCACACCTGAGGAGCCATACAGGCGAGAGGCCGTACGAGTGCCCCATATGCGGCAAGCGCTTCAGGTATAGTCCTCAACTCAAATGCCATCGCAGGATCCACGAAGGGGAAAAGCCATTTCAGTGTGCCACATGTGGCAAGAGTTACATGAGTAGTTCCAGCCTTCATTATCACAAGAAGGTCCATGCTGGAATAAAGCCTCATCAGTGTTCTATCTGTGGAAAAGCCTTCAGTCAGAAGGGGACCCTGAAAAGACACCAGGTGGTCCACGCTGGGGTAGTGGTGGAGACTGAGAACCAGGAATCGAGTAAAGCCAAGAATTGAATGCTGACAAACACCAGAGGATCTATAATGGGGAAAAGCCACATCAGCGCTCCATCTGTGAAAGGCCTTTAGTCAGAGGGGTGACTTTAAAAGACACTAAGGAATCCACACTGGGGAAACCATGTCCATGGCAGTTCTATGAACACGGGATTGTTTCTCATAGCCTTCTGAACCAGACACCTCCTGTCTTAGTAGTTAACTGGGCATTCAGTCACACACATATAACCGATGGCTGTGGTGAGTCAGAAGTGGATTGGACATTTCTACTGGTCAGTTCTTGATTTGGTTAAGATGAAACAAAAAACATTGTTGAATGAATGACTGTGATATAAAATTGTCTCTCAATAGGCATATGGTAGCTTCCTGGTAGGCAGATACCTTCCTGTACTAGTAGAAACCTAAGTTTCTCACATCTATAATGGTAATACTATACCATGGTATTCATATAATTTGAATCATTACATGAGATTTGAGGCGTTTCTGTTGTCTGTTGCAGAACTTACATGGACAAAAATTTACAAAATATTTAAATGATACTGCATATGATTTCTGTTCAGTCATATACATAATGTTATGTAATATACATCATGCTGAATTAAATGTCTGCTTCAATAGTAAAGCAAAACTAATGACGCATCTGAGAAATCATGCTGCAGTTTAGTAATACTCTTGAAAGGCTTGCAACATTAACTGAAAGAAAACTAAAAATTGTAAGACATTGACTCAAATTGTAATAAATTGGGCTTAGATATCCAATAAAATTAAATCATATTTAATCAAAACATGATACGGCTATCAGATGATCATTATACTGTGTTAATGCGATGATGTGTGTTTATGTGACAAGCTATTTTCCCCTCAAAGCTGTGCATGTGTGCTGTGTGACGCGCAAGACATTTTACATGCTGGTGCACAAAGTTCTTCAAAAGCACTTAAAATGACTTCAGGATAAATGGGGGGAAATATGATAAACTTGTGACCTGTGAAAAGCGATAGTGTCCATGCTGCCACATTAGGCATGTCATATGATGCATTAAACATTTGGCATGTCATACGATGCATTAAACATATGGCACGTCATATGATGCTTTAAACATTTGGCACGTCATACGATGCTTTAAACATATGTAGGCAATTTGTAGCAACAATGAACAGGAAGTTCAAGTAAAGAACCTGTATGTATTAGGCCTTTATTAGACATGCACGCTGACAATTGCATGCCACTCCAAAGTTGCCTATGAAATGATAAGCTAAAATTACTTTAGAAACTATGGGCAATGCCCTTATAAACTAAGGGCAATGGACCCTTCCACTCCAAAGTTGCCTATGAAATGATAAGCTAAAATTACTTTAGAAACTATGGGCAATGCCCTTATAAACTAAGGGCAATGGACCCTTCCACTCCAAAGTTGCCTATGAAATGATAAGCTAAAATTACTTTAGAAACTATGGGCAATGCCCTTATAAACTAAGGGCAATGGACCCTTCCTCAGATACTTTTTTCTTTTATTAGTCTGCTCCCAGGGTTTGTACCAGGAAGTGCAAGCTTTTAACCTTATGTTATGTAATTTTTCTGTAGGCCATTAAAAAAAATATTTCAAGGACATCTACCCGTGAATAATTTCAATGTGAGGGGAGGAATATCTGTCATTTGGCATACTTGACATCTGCTAACCTACAAATCAGGCAATCTGTGATGTGTGATCATGTTAACTAGCTATCATTACAGAATTAAGATAATGAAAACTCAGCAATTAATGTATTTTACTGTATTTTTTATTATTATTTTATTTTTTATTATTATTATTATTATTATTATTATTATTATTATTATTATTATTATTATTATATTATTTTATAATAATTAACATGCTAGTCCACTGTATAGACTTGGTTAATTTCAGACATTTAAGACATCATTCAGTGGCAGGATTTCTCTATTGTACTGTGCCTATCTTTTAATAAGATTTTAAATTCATTGCTTTGTCAGCAGAAGTTCACAGAAACCTTGTAAATAATTCTTATATTTTTCTCTGAAATATTCAGTGTCTCTTTTAATAGTAATGTTAACAATATAAAAGCATGACAAAGGAATTCGCTAGACTCGACTGCATAGTCGAAAAGTAATTCATTCCACCCAAAGTGTGTGCCTACCCAAGTGTGCTAAATGACCGCAACAAGACAACACCAAAGATCATTGATACTGAACACAAGCAGCATTGTGGCGGTTGTAGATGCTTCATATTATGGCATTTCTAAAAGAGCTGACAGACATGTTGAATGAGCGTAAAGGCCAAACCATGGTAGATTGGAAGCAAGGGGGAGAATGCAGATCTTGTGCACCTGGGATGCAAGTACAGGGGGTTGGAGTGGGGCATTAAAAAATTCTTGTGTTTGGTCACCCCTGTCATGGACCACCTGGGGCAACTACACTCTTTCATATTGGGTCTGAAGGAAACCGAGAAGCACCACTTTGTAGAAGCCTGCGCTAACCAGGTAGCCTGATACATCAGACACTTTCGCATCATTGTGGTGGAGCCAAATGAAATTGAGCTGAAGTGCTAGGTGGCGCTAACCTGGCTACTTACCAGGTGCATGTGTAACATTCTTTCTTCACAAAAAATTAATAGAGAATTCTGGAACTTTAAATATGTGTTTTATCATGATTAGCTTAGATATTTCCACTGTGATTAAGTAGATACATTTTTTCAATCAATTGACAGGTTGGTAATTAACAATTGACCTACATCATGTTTGCAGATACAGGGCACCATTGAGCTGCCTTCTTCTTTCATTCTTAATCTTTAAAAGTTTAATCAAAAGACTAGTCAGTCACTAAGACAAAAGACTAATCAGTGATATGGGAAAAAAATAGCGCAAATACCAAACAGGTGAATAAATTACTATTGGCCTATTATTAGTTACCCTCTTTCTCCAACTGCACTTTTATTACGCTTTCAACTTAAAATACTGCAACTTTTATGTTAGCAATATGTACTCTTTTTTTAATTAAGCCGTAGCTGGAATGTTATCCTCTTTTGTAAGTCGCTATGGATAAAAGCATCTGCTATTTGTTGATCACTATTGATCAGTCACAAAAGGCTGCTTACAATACTAAAACATGGCAAAATGTAAATTTGCTCAGTGAAAAAAGAGAATTGATAAAAAGGTGTTCCTTATGTACCACCCCAGCTAAACCAGGGTACCTGCGGGGTCAATGCCTTTAGAATGTCTTAAATGTCAAGTCTTAAATTTATGTCAAAGGTTTTATTATTTTTTTCCTTCCAATCTACAAGAATTAAAATATACCGCACCACGGTGAAGTTTGAAGTGGTTTCTAAGAACGTGGGCGGTACCGTCTGAAGTCTACATATTTGTTGCAGCAGGACTCAAGTCGAGTCTGAAGGAACATGTCACAATGACGACGATGGTTGCAGTAGGCCAATGCCCGAATTTTCAAAGGTAACATGCTACCAAACGCAAATATCACACGTCACTAAAAATACTGCAGCCAAGCTGTCTGTTCTTCAGGTTGCTGTCACAAGTTCAGCTAACATTTTTGCTGTGAATGAATTAAGTCTAGTATGCCACTACACTGACAAATTGTGCCCAAAACAATGATGGCCTATACTGTTAAGCCCTATTTGCATCATAACAGAATCATAGGTGCAAAAACATTCTATAACTGAAGTATAAGTATGCACCCAAGGAGCAAAGAAGGGTCGGGTGCTTTGCTCAAGGGCACTTACATTTACATTACATTTACATTTAGGCATTTAGCAGACGCTTTTATCCAAAGCGACTTACAAAAGAGGATAACATTCAAGCTACAACACAATGAAAGAACGAACAAGGAGTGCATATTGCTAACATAGCAATAAGTTGAAAGTGCAATAGTGCAGAGAAATTAAATAAGTGCATTCTCAAAGTTTACGCCAGGAGATATTCTTGGAAGAGCTGGGTCTTCACGAGTTTCTTGAAGGTGGAGAGGGTATGAGTTGATCTGGTAGCACTTGGGAGGTCATGCCACCAGCGCGGAACCAGATATGAGAAGAGTCTGGATTGACCTGCACAAGGTGTTGGCCGTGCTAGAAAACGTTCCTTAGAGGAGCGAAGCGGCTAGAGCAAATGTGATAATGCATTTGCTTTTCTTTCCTAAGTATGGCTTTCATATCGATTTTCACGATATGAAAATACAGTATTAGGCTACCATACAGGAGGGCTGTATGAGTTTATACACTATCCTCCTCACTCATATGATGGTGCCTGCACCCAAACCACAGCTGTGGGCATAGTCTATCCACAAACCCATTCCCACTCGTGTTACATTGCCTAAATGTTATTGTTTTTTTGTTACGCTTTTTTTTGTTTGTTTGGGTTTTTTTTGTGTGTGTGTGTGTGGGGGGGGGTTGCATTATATCATTCATGTGCATGCTAGAATAGGTGTGAGGTTGGTGTTAAATTTCATTGGAAGTTGTCTTGAAAATGGGGTACCCTGTAACCCTTTCTGGCTTTTTGTGTGTGTGTGTGTGTGTGAGAGAGAGAGAGAGAGAGAGAGAGAGAGAGAGAAAGAGAGAAAAGAAAAATTGGTTACTTTCGATGAACCCATTATTAATAAAGCATTCTGAACACATTCATAAATGGTTATAATACGTTAATAAAACCTTATAACTAATGACATTAGTATAACTTATTATACATTCTCATGACTGTACTCTTAAGGTATTATGTTATTATTTAAGCTTTTACAACTTGAAGTGTCACAAAGCATTTATAATCTTCTTTGGCCTTTTGAATCTAGGGAAACATACCACTTTACTTATTGTCTGTGATGGTGCCTTATTGATTGTCATTAATAATTATGTGTTTGTCTCACTTTACTTAGAGTATCCACTAAGCACTTGTAACACTTCATTATTGGTTTGAGCAATCAAGTATATAAAAAGACAATTAACAAATTGAAGCTCTATAGTCCCTTTACACATTCTGCTGTAAGTCCCTTTACACATTCTGCTGTAAGTCCCTTTACACATTCTGCTGTAAGTCCCTTTACACATTCTGCTGTAAGTCCCTTTACACATTCTGCTGTAAGTCCCTTTACACATTCCTGCACAGGTGGCGGCATGAACCAAAGAGATGTCACTCGCTGCTAATTGACTTCCATTCATTTTTGGGAATTGTTGCCCCTACATTGGTATGTTCCATCCCATAGAATCTGATGGTCAGTGTGGCTTCTACCTATCTGTTTCTATGTCGGTGCCACCATAGCCTGATAGACAAGACTCTTTTGTTTCGCAAACAGTCTGGGCACTCTCGACAGGCTTACATTTACTTTGTGGTGGGTGGGAACTTTGTTTTAAAGGAATACGCCTCCTTTTAATGAAATTGGGCTATTCACTATCTTTCCTGGACTTATAGTACATATGTGGGCAAAAGCAATTTCATCCCTAAATGAAGACGTCGCCATTATTCAATTTATGGGGGTGTAGCCCCACCCCCACTGAGGAATCATTTGCCGTGTGCTTTCTTGTCGGCAGCTGCCATTGAAATGTTATGTTTTTAGGTTAAAGGCCCCAGCTTCATAGTTACTTTGATGGTTAAATGAACAATTTTTTCGAGGTTGGTGTTTTTTTTTTGTTTTTTTAATCGGCGACTGTCAGGGGAGGTCTGCAGGCAACAAATTACAGGCTTGCCTTTAAATAAAATATGTCATATCCCTTTAAATAAAACATGTAGTATGCCAGTGTCAGCATCTGTGTTCGTGGTTGTGTATGTGTTTTCAGAAAACTTATAATCTTCTAGTCCGGAGGTTGGTAAAAATATAAAAGGGGATTGGCGGCACGTTTGGATCTATGTTCCAGTACTAAAGGTGGTCGAGTACTGTCAGCTACCAAAAAATGCAACAAATCAGTGTTATCATGGTTGCAACGAACCTGCCAAGGCAGCCTGATGGTGTAGTGCTGTGGGTAAATTTCTGATGTCCTTCAAACATAGCCATGAGCCTTACAAAACACTATGCCTTGTTAACTTAGTAGTGGTATGATGAATTTTGTCGATTTTTGGACAATATGTAAAAAAGGCTTACCCACTTCCTGGAAACGATGCTAATTGGCTATGTGTTAGCCTTACTTTAAGTCTATGGTGCCCATATCATAACGGGATCAGGTTCCATTTCCCACCCTTACCCCACGTCTCTGCCTCTGACCTATCTGAGTAAAAGCAAACTAGGCTAACTGATGGTGTCTATTTGTAATGTACAAAAGTGATGTTAATGTTTTGAACTCCATTACCAGGCATCTTCTGTCTTCAAAATCATATAAAGACTTAATTTAGTTTGAACTTTTTGTTATCCATTAAGTATATTTAAGCACAGACAAAATGATGTTGCTTTTAAATATCGGTTCAGAACTAGTGGAGTGTAACTCCATTACCATGTGATCTTCCCCAGCTATGTATCAATATGTGCTATATAACTAAATTTGAACTTTCTAAGGAACTTAAATGCATATTTAAGTGTAGTGCTGTGGGTAAATTTCTGATGTCCTTCAAACATAGCCATGAGCCTTACAAAACACTATGCCTTGTTAACTTAGTAGTGGTACAGAAACATTATTAAACAATTTTTACACAATCTGTAACATACCTCTGTTGATTTTCACTGCGCTTACAAAGCCCCAAAGAATCTTTTTCAAAGAGCTATGGTTCAGTTTTAAAATCATCAGAGGATCCACCCTGGGGAAAAGCCATAAGTGTTCTGAAGGTGGGAAGGGCTTCATAAGAACAAAGCTTTTGATATATCATAGTGTAGCCTCACAAAACACCAGGGAAGAGTCATAGGACTTTTCAATTCACACATTGACTCATGCTAGGTATGGTCTACAGCTCACAGTTACACCCACAGTCCAGGGATAAATCTCCTGGTGTTCGCATCACTAGGCCAAAGAAGAAGCCTTTTGGATGAAAGGTGAAAAGTGTATAAGATTCAAAAAGAAGTCCAGTGACATGTAACTGAACACCTTGACTCCCACAAAGGTGTGCTTTGAATTCTAGAAGACAAATGGTTGATGAGTTACTGGCTTTTTAAATGTCATAAAATGTTTCTTAAACAGCAGTACCAGACATCTATTGGGCCTAGGATTAACCCATACTTTAGCCTCTGAGACATTTGGAAACCCTCTACTGTAGCCAGGAACTATTCCAGGGAGTACCCTGCTTGTTTAGTTTAGTTAAAGGCACATCAGGCAACATTTTATGCTGCTTCATGCTGTTTGTAGTCACTTCACTTGGTTAAATGGCTCATTACAGGGTGAATGAACCGTACATTTTCAGTGATTGGGGTCTGGGTCCTAGTCTATCTGATATCCCCTTACCTTTAGCCATGACATCAAGTAACCCCCAAACTACAATCACCCACTCCCCCCTCCGAGTTTCCTAGTCTATCTGATATCCCCTTACCTTTAGCCATGACATCACGTAACACCCAAACAACAATCAACCACTCCCTCCGAGTTTCCTAGTCTATCTGATATCCCCTTACCTTTAGCCATGACATCAAGTAACCCCCAAACTACAATCACCCACTCCCCCCTCCGAGTTTCCTAGTCTATCTGATATCCCCTTACCTTTAGCCATGACATCAAGTAACCCCCAAACTACAATCACCCACTCCCCCATCCGAGTGTCCTAGTCTATCTTATATACCCTTAGCTTTAGCCATGACATCTATTAACCCCCTAACTACAATCACCCACTCCCACCTCCGAGTTTCCTTGTCTATCTGATATCCCATTACCTTTAGCCATGACATCAACTAACCCCATAACTACAATCACCCACTCCCCCCTCCGAGTTTCCTAGTCTATCTGATATCCCCTTACCTTTAGCCATGACATCAAGTAACCCCCAAACTACAATCACCCACTCCCCCCTCCGAGTTTCCTAGTCTATCTGATATCCCCTTACCTTTAGCCATGACATCAAGTAACCCCCAAACTACAATCACCCACTCCCCCCTCCGAGTTTCCTAGTCTATCTGATATCCCCTTACCTTTAGCCATGACATCAAGAAACTCCAAAACTACAATCACCCACTCCCCTCGGAGTTTCCTTGTCTATCTGATATCCCCTTACCTTTAGCCATGACATCAAGTAACCCCCAAACTACAATCACCCACTCCCCCTCCGAAGTTTCCTAGTCTATCTGATATCCCCTTACCTATAGCCATGACATCAACTAACCCCCAAACAACAATCACCCACCCCCCCCTCCGTGTTTCCTATTCTTTCTGATATCCCCTTACCTTTAGCCATGACATCAAGTAACCCCCAAACTACAATCACCCACTCCCCTCCGAAGTTTCCTAGTCTATCTGATATCCCCTTACCTTTAGCCATGACATCAAGTAACCCCCAAACTACAATCACCCACTCCCCCCTCCGAGTTTCCTAGTCTATCTGATATCCCCTTACCTTTAGCCATGACATCAAGTAACCCCCAAACTACAATCACCCACTCCCCCCTCCGAGTTACCTAGTGAAGTTCCTACAAAGGTGAACTATGGCCCCCAATCAATTGTGTAAACATTTTCCCAGCATATTTAATAACCTCCCATGATTCTTATAATTCAGACTTTGTATTCCAAAATCTCTTCAGAATCAGTTGTATTGGCCATGTACAATTAAATACACATGTAATTTTACTGGAAGCTGTTAGCTCTCTGTACATTTAACTGATATGTAGTATACATTCAGTGGGCAAATAATAGTACTGTACAATTGAAACAACAACATAGTGTACAAACAAGACATAATGTTCAAGACAATGTACAGGTGGTGTTGGATGTAAAGTGCAAACAGTGCAAGTGTAGTGTGCAAGATGGATGGCATGGGGTCTTTAATGATGTTTTCTGCCTACTTCCTGGTCCTACCAGAGTACTATTCTCTGCTGAACCTTTTTAAGGATGGCGTTAATATTTGACTCTCACTTCAGATCCTGGGAAATGATGGATCCCAAAAACTTGAATGAGTCCATATTTGAAACTGGGCTGTTGGATATTGTGAGGGATGGTTGCAGCTTATTGGTTAGACTTTTAATTTCCACTCCAAAGCTGTTGCAGCTGATTGGTTAGATGTAAATCCTGGGAGCTTTTAGAGAAATACATGATGCCAACATCACAGAGTAAACTTAAGCTCTGGAGGTCTCTTTAATCATTTAGGTAACAAGCAGGAGAACTTCACCAGAAAGTTTAAAGTTTAAAGTTAGCGTTCAATTAGACTGGATATATTTTTTGTTCAAAAATGTCACTATTTCGTAGTTTAACTGAAGCAAAGTTTGACTGGATTCTTTTGCTGCGCAGAACTGGATTCTTTTTGCTGCACAAAACTGAAGTCTAAAATGACAGGACCATCACAACTGCCCTCAGCAGTGAAGGAGGGGATAAAGGAGGAAGATCTTGATGATTTCCTTCAAGAGTATCCGCGTGTTGCTCAGACAGTGGAAGGACCACCTGGACTGGATCATGACTGGAAGACTGAAACACCCACATCACCAATCTCAACCTTCAAAGAAGAAAATATTTCATTGGTCAAAACTGAAGACGAAGGAGATTCTGATCTAAGAGGATTTGGTCACAATGAGTCTTCTCATACAGGTAGGTCATTGAATATTTTGCATCACTAAAGTGTTTTTAGAACTGTCTTGGCAATGTCTGTAGTATTTAGCAGAAATCCACTGAATTCTAAAGAAAATCTCTCACTTCTGCTTTATTGTTTGTTTTTGCAGGTAATGTTCAAATGAGCAAATCTGATAAGACTCTTACTTACTCATACTTACATACTGGAGAAAAGCCGCACCAGTGTTCTGAGTGTGGTAAGGCCTTTAGTCAGAAGTCTAGCCTCAAGATACATCAGAGGATCCATGCTGGGGAAAAGCCTTACAAGTGTTCTGCGTGTGAAAAGAGTTTCAGAAGTAGCTCAAATCTCACGAGCCATCAGAGGATCCACACTGGAGAAAAGCCACATGAGTGCTCTACATGTGGGAAGAGGTTCACGAGAAGCTCAAATCTCACCAGCCATCAGAAGATCCACACTGGGGAAAATCCATATGAGTGTCCCACATGTGGGAAGAGTTTCACGAGGAGCTCCGCTCTCACCAGACATCAGAAGATCCACACTGGGGATAAGCCATATGAGTGCACTATATGTGGGAAGCGTTTTAGGAGTGGCTTAGGTCTCACTATCCATCAGAAGATCCACACTGGGGAAAAGCCATATGAGTGCACTATATGTGGCAAGAGTTTCGTGACTACCTCAAATCTCAATCTCCACATGAAGATGCATAGTGGACTAAAGCCCTATCAGTGTTCTGTCTGTGGAAAGACCTTTAGTCGGAAGGGTGACCTTAAGAAACACAAGCGGACCCATGCCACTGTAAAGCCATTTGAAGGTACTACAAGTGGAAAGGCCTTTAGTCATAAGGGAAGCCTTAAAAAACAACAGAGAATTCATACTGGAGAAAAAACATATGCATGTATGACATGTGGTAAGGCCTTTGGTCTGAAGGGTAACCTAAAGAAACACCAGAGGATCCATACTGGAGAAAAATCATATGCATGTATGACATGTGGCAAGGCCTTTGGTCTGAAGGGTAACCTGAAAAAACACCAGAGGATCCATACCAGAAAAAAACCAAATGGGTGTATGACGTGGGGAGAGTTTCACATATACTTCAAATCTTAACATCCATATGAAGATTCATAACAGACTGAAGCCCCATCAGTGTTCTGTCTGTGGAAAGGACTTTGATCAGAAGAGACACTTTAAGGAACACCAGGGGATCCATACTGGAGAGAAGCCATATGAGTGTACTACATGTGGGAAGAGTTTCACAGATACTTCATATCTTAACTTCCACATGAAAATTCATACCAGACTAAAGCTCTATCAGTGTTCCATCTGCGGAAAGGCCTTTGATCAGAAGAGCACTCTTAAGAGACACCAGAAGATCCATATGGGAGAAAAGCCATATGAGTGTACTATATGTGGGAAGAGTTTCACAGATACTTCATATCTTAACATCCACATGAAAATTCATACCAGACTAAAGCTCTATCAGTGTTCTGTCTGCGGAAAGGCCTTTGATCAGAAGAGTCACTTTAAGGAACACCACTGGAGAAAAGCCATGTGAGTGTACTACAGGCCTTTGGTAATCAATCTACTCTTAGGATACATCAGAGGATTCATAGCGGACTAAAGCCCCATCAGTGTTCTGTCTGTGGAAAGGCCTTTAGTCAGAAGACTAACCTTAAGACACACCAGAAGATCCATACTGGAGAAAAGTCATAGGGCAGATCACTGCTCACAGCAATGAACTCTCAGTCGCACAACTGGCATGACAGACCAGGTCAAAATCACAAACGTGCTTAAATAAAGGTCCTCGGGCATTTTTGAGTGAAAGTTGGCAAACTAACTGTTCTTATGGTATTTTTTGTGTCAAATCCATTTTTGCTGTATCTCTTAACTCAGTAGAGAGTACATTTGCATATTTTGGACACTAATCTTGGGCCATGTTTACATTACTTCAAAGTGTGTTTTTGAGAGATCCTTTCCTCCAAGAGATCCTTTCCTCCAGCCAAATTTGTTACTTATTTAGCCAACAGCTATATGCAACTTTATGCTAAAGTTCTTTACTCAAATGTTATGGATATGTACCCTCTGCTGAGTTTAACACAAAGGACACAGCTTGGCAAACTGCAAAAAAGGATTCTGTACCAAAAATATTGTTGGAAAGTCTATTTGGCAACTTTTACTCAAAAATAACTGAGGTTGTCACATCTGAAAATTGACTTAGTTTACTAGGCTACATTGATGCATTTCCATTTCCTCATGTCTGCATTGGGAGATCGCAACCATGCTTACATAGCCAGAAATGTTTCCAATGTTTACCATGCCTTCCTCAAATGTCCTTCAGTTGAGCAGCTGCAAGACGGATCTGCCTATCTGACTCTGGAGAGTGATGAAAATGCAAGTGCACAACAGGTTGACTTTTAGCCTATCTCAGCCATGGCCTGACTGTAGAAATAATTTCCTGTATGAATTACTGAAATACACCCAAATGCCTGTTTAAGCCAGTTCTACTATGCTGCTCCTGAACAAAAACTCTATTAATGATGCCTTGAAGCTAACACAGGCCATCATCATTTTTTTTTTTTTTGCCTCGTGAAAGTTAGACCTACATTTACAGAAAATGTTCAGTAAGAACTATTTTGTTAAAAACACTGTTTCCCTCTCTGTTTGAAAATAAATCATCATTCTTTCTTTTTGTTTATAGTTTATTAAGTGTTTCCTGAATATAATGTGTGATAAACTATTCTCCTGTTATCTCAGTATTAAAAATAAAACAAAACAAAAAAAAAATCACAATAATGAAACTATGTACAAACAGGGTGTCATCTTTCACATACATGTACATATTCAAGAAAGTAAAAAAAATACAGTTAGGCCATTTGGCTGTGATGTAATTGTACTATTTTAACCAGAAAAGTTTCTATTCTTTGAATGACATAAGCTGTAATCTGGTCAGTTCCATAGATTTCTACTACAGTGTATTGATTGTAGGGCACTCTGGTAGTAACCATTTCTTGGTGATGGCCTTTTTACTGACCACCAACATTGCATTTGTTAGATATTTGTCCCCTTTCAGCCTGCTTTGATACAGAGTGTTAGTCCAAACGAATGTCTTCTAGAAATAAATTGTCTTTCTATGGAAACTTTCTGCTGAAATCTTTTCAGTCTAACAGGAGAAAGCTGACAAATGAAACACTTTCACATTAGCAACCTACACCTGTCCAGCATTTGTGTTTTATATCCTGGACAAAGCCATGTTGGAGTAATTTGCACAAAAGTGGGATAGGTCTTTGCATTGAATGCAAAACACACAAAAACTACACAAAAAAATGTTTGATTAGGATTAGGAATGGCACTGACTGGGCTACTGGATAAGCATACATTTGGTTTCTGTTCATTTTCATGGCACTCTGAGAAAACTGGAATGTTTAATTTTTTTTTTCAGTCTTTTGGTTCTCCCCAAAGGATTTATTATAAATATGCTTATAAGGAATTATAATTAGGCTTGTGAGGGAGAATATTTACAATGTTTTGTGGCAGTGTGGCACAGTGGTTAAGGATTGATTATAAATAGGCTTATATTTACAATGTTTTATGGTAGTGTGGCTAGTATGCAAGTAGCCTGGAAAATTGCGGGTTCAAATCCTGGCTGCCATCGTTGTGCCCTTGAGCAAGGTACTTAGCCTTAAGCTGCTCTAAGGGAGGCTGGCCCTGGCGTAATTGATAGTTGACAAATGTAAGTCGCTTCGGATAAAAGCATCTGCTAAATGCATAAACGTAAATGTTTCAAACAAAGGCGTAGATTTAGTCTCAGCATTGCTGGGGACACCGCTGCCCCAGAATGTGTTCATACGCATGCTTAAAATGATGTCAGTTTATGATGAGGCTAATTCACCTGGGAAACATACAAGGTGAACTCCAAATAAGGTGTGTAGCTATTTTCCTGCTAGTTTTTCTGGACCGTCTTTGCCCACATAACTGATGGATTTCTGAGGCATCAGACAAGCCAGGTAGATGTTAGCAGGAAACGGTAAAAGTGACTGCATCAGTGTTGTGTGTTTAAAATGGGTAGAAAATGCTCATCCAGACATCTTTTTAAATCTGAATTATTGGTGGGGACAATTCAGCAATCACTGAATATTGATGGGGACACATCACCTGCATCCACCCTAATTATGTGCCCTTGGTTTCAAATAACCCATTTTATCATTTTTAGAGAGCAAAGGTTTTCACCAAAACGATTAAAGGCCTGCTGCAAATAGCCCACTGTCCCAAATATAAGCAGGGGCAAACCACAAAAAGAAGCCCGGAATATAATGTTTATTTACCCTTTGCTGGGTCTAGGCCAACGTAAAGGTTATTAATGTAAATAAGATAGACAGACCCATCTTCACCTCTGGGAAGGAATATTATTATATACACATACACACTGGGGTCTCCCAGACAGATAATTTAAAACACACTTCAGTGTTGTGTAACTGAACCAATATTCTTAAGACATTGTAACAGGAGGGCGTGATCAACACAATCAAAAGCTTTAGACAGGTAGATAAAGAGACCGGCACAGGACTTCTTATTATCTAAACCAGTAATTATGTCATTAGTGACTAAGTTAGCAGCTGTGAATGTGCTGTGACATTGCCTAAATCCTGATTGTGTGGGCGTTATCTGGCAAAAAATGTTTAATCAGCTCATTTACTAGAGATTCAAAGATTTTAGCGGTGACTGACAACACTCCCATGCTAGTTCTACATCTACTACTTCACAAATGCAGTACAGATCAATGTTATAAAAATGATCACGCTTGTAATTTCCTTTTAAAATAAGATGAGGTTTGGGTTTCACAGGTTGTTAACACATGCAACACCACAATAGTCCCTTGTGTCATTGCAAAACATATCAGTAGCACAGTATTTGGACAGACAATTTGTAAGAATAACATTGATTAGGGTGGATTTGTCCATATGAATTTACTCTAACATTTGCTTTGTTTTTAATACAGGAGATGTACAAATTAACAAATCTAACAGGACAAAGAACACCATGGAAAAAACAAAGACAACAAGATATCATAAACCTTCCAAGGACAGTAATATTTCAAATCTCTTTTTGCACATCATATCACACAGTGGAGAAAAGTCCCATCAGTGTTCTGAGTGTGGAAAGGCCTTTGCTGTGAAGTGTAAGCTTAAGAGACACCAGAGGATCCACACTGGGGAAAAGCCTTATCAGTGTTTGGCCTATGGGAAGGCTTTTAATCAGAAAGTTAAACTTACTGAACACCAGAGGATCCACACTGGTGAAAAGCCCTATCGGTCTTCTGAGAGTGGAAAGGCTTTCAGAAGAACAACTGAACTACTTACACACCAGAGGATCCACTCGGGGGAAAAGCCATATGTGTCCACTACATGTGGGAAGAGTTTCACTGATGTTTCAAATCCTAACGTCCACACAAAGATGCATAGCGGACTAAAGCCCCATCAGTGTTCTGTCTGTGGAAAGGCCTTTAGTCAGAAGAGTAACCTTAAGACACGCCAGAAGATCCATACATGAGAAAAGTCATATGCATGTATGACATGTGGTAAGGCCTTTGGTCTGAAGGGTAACCTGAAAAAAACACCAGAAGATCCATACCTGAAGAAAGCCAGTTCCATGGAATGTGGTTGCCTAGAAATGCATGATGCTTATAAAATGGCATCACATTTGGATATGAAGAATGGAAAATGGACTGCATTTATGCAGCGCTTTTATACTCCTACGAGTACTCAAAGCGCTTTACATTGTATGCCTCACATTCACCCATTCACACACATGTACTCTTACTCCAGTGGCGGAGGCTGCCATGCAGCCAGAGGGGGGCAAGAACCTGCAGCCCTCCGGTTGCCGAACGGCACCTCTACCACCTGCGCCACCATCTCCCCTGAGAAAAACTACATAAAATTTGAGGATTTCTTGTATTCAGTTAGAGAGGTTATATGGGGAAATATTTTAAAAATATTTCAATAGTACTGTAGTTTGGCAATATTCAAATGTCAAATATATGGATTATTATACAATTGTGTGTTTTCACACAGGCGTTTCTTCATGATGGCATTGT
Organism: Tenualosa thibaudeaui; assembly: GCA_027481765.1. Classification (NCBI taxonomy): domain Eukaryota; kingdom Metazoa; phylum Chordata; class Actinopteri; order Clupeiformes; family Clupeidae; genus Tenualosa; species Tenualosa thibaudeaui. The sequence goes on from JAIFZK010000090.1 coordinate 1,082,213, forward strand.
AGCAAGAGGGATGACAACATGAAATAAACAGAATGGTCAATTTTTAGCCACAAATCTACATGCACTCCAACAAATCTTACTGAGATTGAATAAAACAACACAAACCACCAACGCTTCTGCTCACCTGCCCTGGTGTCCGACCCGTTGTCTGACTTCGACCAACGATCTACTCCTCTGCCCTGGCAACCCGACCCGACGCCTGCCCGACCCCGAGTTCTCCTGCCAGCTCTTCTCAGCTCTGCGCGGCTCCTGCATCCTTGCGCCTAGGGCGCGCTCTCAGTGTATCATCTCATTTCCCCTTTTCCCAATCCTTAAATAGAGACTATTTGCAACTTGACGCTATTGTGGTCCATCCTGTCTGTTTTGTGACAACTGCCATCACAGAAGTTTTATGCAGCCAGTGGAAAAACACGGAGCCACACATTTTCTTTAATCTGTATTTCATGGATGCATATAAAATTAATAATTTTTTATTTCATGGATGCTAATAAAATATGTAAAAAGACAAAAGTCTGCAACATCATTATGCTGCCAAGTTTTTTACTTTTCGTTTACGTTTCAGGCATGCACTCTTGAAATATCATGTTCAAAAAGTCAAAAATTTGAGAGCATACTGGTGTTGAGGACTTTGTCTTTATATATTGATTCACTTTTTGTTGTCCAGTACCCAGACTACTGAGACAGACTACTGACTACTGAGACAGATGTCTCAGACAGATGCTTCTTGTGTTTTGTCCTTTGTGTAAAACTTTTGAATTCTGAATGGGAACTGAATTTAAAGACTCTGACATGACCTTGATCATTTCAAGGATGTTGTTCGGATGATTGAAGGATCACCTGAAATCATGCCTACAAGACTGAAACACCCACATCACCAATCTCAACAATGAAAGAAGAAAATATTTCACCTTTAAAAACTGAAGGAGATTCTGATCTAAGAGAATATGATCACAGTAACTTCTCATACAGGTAGATCACTGAATATTTTGTATCACTAGAAAGTTTTTTGTTACTGCCTTTGCAATGAGTTGTGCACTACACAACAGAAATTCTGTTACTGGAGAAAAGCCATATGAGTGTCCTACATGTGGGAGGAATTTCACAAATAGTTCAGAGCTCACTGTCCATCAAAGTCAAAGTGTACTTTATTGTCAATTCAGTATGTAACACAGATGACTGAAATTGCGTTTCACCAGACACCAAATGTGCAATTTAAACTAGAAACACACACACACACACGCAAAAACACACAGCTACACTCATGGACATGAAGTGTACACAGACATCCACAATAAATAGACATAAGACATACGACACAGGTAAACATATACGCTTCCAACAAGAAGGAAAGTTCGAGGTAGCTGGTATATAAGGTGCAATTTAGTAAAGTGTAAGTGTGAAAGCAGCATGGACATCAGTGTGTGTGAGATTTTAGATGTCAGTAACATGTTCATGGAATGTTCATGGGATCTTCTTCATTGTGTTGATTAGCCTGATGGCTTGTGGGAAGAAGCTGTTACTCGGTCTATTTGGCACCACATGCTGCGGTAGCACTTTCCAGATGGTAAGAGGGAGAACAGTTTGTGTGCTGGGTGGGTGGTGTCCTTGATGATATTAATGGAATAGTGTGATGTGTATAAGTCCTGAATGGCTGGTTGGGGTGATCTGATGATCTTTTCAGCAGTCCTCACCACCCTCTGCAGAGCCTTCTTGTCCACAGCTGAGCAACTGCCGTGCCAGACGGAGAGGCTGCTGATAAGGATGCTCTCAATAGCACCCCTGTAGAAGGTGGTGAGTGCAGAAGTGCGGAGGTCAGCTCTCCTCATTCTGCGCAGAAAGTGAAGGCGTATCTGTGCTTTCTTGACCAGGGAGGTGGTGTTGGTGGTCCATGTGAGGTCGTCTGTGATGTGCACTCGCAGAAACGTTGTGCTTTTCACAGACTCCATGGTACTGCCATTGATTGTGAGTGGGGTGTGTGTCCGGTGTTTCCTGAAGACTACAGTTATTCATTTTGTTTTGTTGACATTGAGTTGTAGGTTGTTTCTGTCACACCAGTTAATGAGTTGAAGTTGATGTACCTCCTCTCTGTATGCTGAGTCATCGTCGTCACTGATGAGGCCCACCACTGTTGTGTCATCAGTGAACTTGATGATGTGGTTCGATGTGAATCTTCCACAGCAATTGTGGGTCATCAGTGTGAACAGCAATGGAGACAGCACACATCCCTGGGGGACACCGGAGTTATTGATGGTGGTCTCTGAGGAGTTTTACTGCTGACTTTTACTGTCTGTGGTCTGTTAGTGAGAAAGTCCAGAAGCCAGTTGCATAATGAGGTGCTGATGCCTACTGCACTCAGTTTGTTCACCAGGTGCTGTGGGATGACCATGTTGAAAGCAGAGCTGAAGTCAATGAACAGCATCCGTACGTGACTGTTTTTGTTTTACAGATGAGCCAAGCATAGGTGGAGTGCTGTTGCTATGGCAGCGTTTGGGGAAAACTGGTATGGATCCAGAGTAGTGGGAAAGCTGGATGTTATATGGGCCTTGACCAACCTTTCAAAGCACTTCATCATTACTGGAGTGAGTGCTATGCATCTGTAGTCATTTAGTGATGTAGCTGGGGATTTTTTTGCTAGTGGTACGATGGTGGTAGCTTTGAAGCTTTCTGGTATGACGGCTTGGCTCAGCGAGATGTTGAAAATATCTGTGAGGACATCTGTGAGTGAGTCTGCACAGTCTCTGAGCACACGCCCGGGTATATTGTCAGGACCTGCAGCTTTTCTGGGGTTCACCTTGAGTAGGGTCTTCCGCACGTCCGCAGGGTCTAGTTGGAGTGTTGTGTTGTCTGGGCCAGTAGGGGCTTTTGTTGGAGTGGTGGTGTTGTTTTCTTCAAACCGACTGAAGAAGGTGTTGAGAGAGTTGGGGAAGTCTGTGTTGTCCTCACATGGCAGAGTCTGGAGGGTCTGGAGTTTAAGATGGCGGCGCCCTGTATGGCAGCGGCCACACCAGCTCCTGATAGCGATGTGCGTTTTATGTTAAATATGTTGTTTGCACCGTCACTGTCTTCCACAAGAATTACTTATAACAGGAGCTCATTACTTGGACTACAACACAAAAACTCCACAAAAGATTTTTCAGGAGTTAATCTAGTCTTGGACCGCAAAACACTCAGTGTGCTATCCTGCACCGGCAAGACCAAGGGGCCTGCGAGGCAGCGGACTCCTCCCCCACCACCAGCCGGCACTGGAGGTGGCAGATCTCTACAGACGGATAATTATTTAGCTTATACCTTAAAGGTGACCACACTCAGTGACTGATAATTATTCAGCTTATACCTTAAAGGGGACCACACTCAGTGATAATTATTCAACTCACATCTCCACCCCAACCCTCATCTATTGTGAGCTCTGGCCACATCCATCTGAGGCCCATCAGATGTGTTAATGGTGCACTGATATGTACATTTGCATTCAAAAATTCAATGCAGCTGATTGGTTAAATTTGAATCCAGGAAGCTAAAGGGTCACCTCTTTTGGACACCATATCACACACTGAAAAAGACCCGCCAGTGATTTGAGAGTGAAAAGGCCTTTGCTTAAAAGACAAAGCTGGGGAAAAGCTATATCCATATTCTGACTGTGGAAAGGGCTTTCATTGCAAAAGTGACCTTCTGGGATCCACAATCAAAGTCATATGGATGTCCCACATGTGGAAAGAGTTTCACAAGTAGCTCAAATCTCACCAGCCATGAGAGGATTCACATCAGGGAAAAGCACTACCAGTGCACTGAGTGCAGAAATGGCTTTAGTCAGAAGTGAAACCCTAAGACACACCAAGTGATCCACACTGGGGAAAAACCCCATTAGTGTTCTGAGTGTGGAGAGGCCTTTAGTCAAAAGGAGACACTGAGCAGACTTCGGAGGATCCACACTGGAGAAAAATCAGATGTAGCTCAGATCTCACCAAAGAAACGTCTTAAGAGGATGCACACTGGGAAAAGCCCTATCAGTATTCTGAGTGTGGAAAGGACTTCATAAGAAAAGACGATCTACATACACGCCAGAGGATCCACACAGGAAAATGTGGGAAGATCAGCACTGATCAGCCACCAGATGATCCACACTGAAGAAAAATAACACCAGTGTTCTGAATGTGGATATAATTTCAAAAGACTAGACGAGCTACATATGCACCAGAGGATCTATTCTGACCAAAGCCATATGTGAGAAAAATGTATTTACATTTATGCATTTAGCAGACACTTTTATCCAAAGCGACTTACAACTTGTCTACTATCAATTGTTCAGGTCCAATCTCCCCTAGAGCAACTTAGGGTTCAGTGCCTTGCTCAAGGGCACAACAGTGGCAGCTGGGATTTGAACCCACAACTTTTCTGGACACCTGGGAATTCCTTACTGAACCAAATACTTTAGTCAGGACAGCTGGGAATTCCTTACTGAACCAAATACTTTAGTCAGGACAGCTGGGAATTCCTTACTTTAACTGCTGAATCAACTACTTTAGCCAGGGTACCTGGGATTCCCTTTCTTCAACCACAGAACCCATAATTACTCAGCTCACATCTCCATCTGAACCACCATCTATTGTGAACTCTGACCACACCCATCTGAGGACCATCAGGTGTGTTAATGGTGCACTGATACATTTGCATCCCAAAGGCCCCTATTTCTGATTGGTTAAATTTGAATCCAGGAAGCTAAAGTATCACATAGAAGGATCCTTATATGAACACCACAGACTCCAGAGGCATTACTGAGCTTTTGCCTTCTTACCAGAAGGCACTGGGAAGTTGAGGCAGAATAGATTAGTCCATCTGATATTACAGTACAATTCTGTGTTTTTTGTACTAAGGTCCCTGCAGTAGTCTTGCTCTGAAAGTGTGACAGGATTGCCATCACAAACCACCACTGTACTCTGAAATGTCACAATTTGCTGAATTATCACAATTAAAACCAGCAAAGGGGCAGATAAAGGAGGAAGATTTTGATGATTTCCTTCAAGAGTATCTGCAAGTTCTTCGGACAGTTGAAGGACCACCTGGATTGGATCATGACTACAAGACTGAAACACTCACATTGCCAACCTCAAGGCTCAAAGAAGAAAGTATTTCACCTGTGAAAATTGAAGGAGATTGTGATCAGAGAGAATATACTCACAATGACTCTTGTCAAACGGGTAGGGCACTGATTATTTTGCATCAATAAAAAGTCTATTACTGTCATTGCAATTGTAGCAGAAATTGACTGAGTTTTCGGCTTTATTCGTCCATTTAATTATTTATTTTTTGCAGGAAATATTCCAATGAGCAAATCAGAGAAGACATACAACACTTACATCCATACTGGCGAAAAGCCTTATCAGTGTTCTGATTGTGGAAAAGCCTTTAGTCAGAAGAGTCACCTTAAGATACACCAGAGGATCCATACTGGAGAAAAGCCATATGAGTGTACTACATGTGGGAAGAGTTTCACAAATAGTTCAGACCTCACTGTCCATCAGAGGATCCACACTGGGGAGAAGCCTTATAAGTGTTCTGTCTGTCGGAAGGCCTTTATCCAGAAGAATCACCTTAAAACTCACCAGAGGATCCACACCGGGGAGAAGCCTTATGAGTGTTATGAGTGTGGAAAGGCCTTTAGTGAGAAGGGTTCTCTTAAGGCACACCAGAGGATCCATACAGGAGAAAAGCCTTATCAATGTTCTGAGTGTGGAAAGGGCTTTAGTGAGAAGGGTACACTTAAGACACACCAGAGAATCCATACTGGGGAAAAGCCTTATCAGTGCACTTCATGTAGAACGAGTTTCAGAAGTAGCTCACAACTCACCAGGCATCAGCGGATTCACACTGGGGAAAAGCCGTATGAGTGCACTACCTGTGGGAAGAGTTTCATTAGTAACTCAGCTCTCATCAGCCATCAGGTGACCCACACTGGGGAAAAAAAACACCAGTGTTCTGAATGTGGACATGATTTCAAAAGACTAGGCGATCTACAGATGCACCAGAGCATCCATACTGGGGGAAAACCATATGAGTGTTCTGAGTGTGGAAAAGCCTTTAGTCGGCAGACGAACCTCAAAACTCACCAGAGGATCCACACTGGAGAGCAGCCATATAAGTGTTCTATGTGTGGGGCGAGTTTCAGATATAGCTCAAGTCTGACTAGTCATCAGAGGATCCACACTGGAAAAAAAAATATATGAGTGTACTACATGTGGGAAGGTATTCACAAGTCTTAATAGTATGCATATTGGGAGGAAATCACTGGGGCACTTTTACTTTAGTTCTATCTGGAATCATGTCACATTAATAATGGCAATAAAATTTCATGGAAATATGATGTGATTAGTGAATAATATGGTATGTGTATGGTATAGTATGTGATGTTAATGATGAAATGAAACTTGAGATTTTTCTACTTGAACACAAAACCAACTACTTACTGCCATGGTACATTGGAATCACTTTAATCAACAGACCCACAACTTTACCTCAGAATCTTTTACTTTAAAGGGGACCACACTCAGTGACTGATAATTATTCAGCTTATACCTTAAAGGGGACCACACTCAGTGACTGATAATTATTCAACTCACATCTCCACCCCAACCCATGTCTATTGTGAGCTCTGGCCACATCCATCTGAGGACCATCAGATGTGTTAATGGTGCACTGATATGTACATTTGCATTCAAAAATCCAATGCAGCTGATTGGTTAAATTTGAATCCAGGAAGCTAAAGGGTCACATAAAATGTTCTTTATATGAACACGACATCACTGAGCGTTTGTTTTCTTACCAGAAGGCACAGGGGAGTGAGCAGAATAAACTAGCTTATCGAGTACAATACTGTGTTTTTTGGATTAAGGTTCCTGTAGTAGTCTTGCTCTTAAAGTGATTTTTTCAGCATTGTCATCACAAACCATCACTGGATATAGAAAGGTCTGGATTTGCTGAATCATCAAAACATCAGTACCAGTGAAAGATAAGAGGAAGTTAAAGGAGGTAGAGGAGGAAGACTTTTTTTTATTATTTTCAAGAATATCTGCATGCTGTTCAGAGAGAGAAAAAAACAACCTGGACTACAAGATGACTACAAGGCCGAATGTGGTATGTACTATATAGAATATAGAACATTGGCTTTGTTTTGACAAGAGATGTTCAAATTCACAAATCTAACAGGATAAAGTACACCGTGGAAGAAACAAAGACAAAAGGGTGACAGTAACACTTCAAATAAGAAATTACACCTCTTTTGAACACCATATCACACACTGAAAAAGACCCACCAGTGATTTGAGAGGGAAAAGGCCTTTGCTGTTAAGTATATGTTTAAAAGACATCAGAGGACCCACACTGGGGAAAAGCTCTATCAGTGTTTAGTGTGGAAAGGCAATCTTAAGACACACCAGAGGATCCACACTGGGGAAAAGCCATATCCATATTCTGACTGTGGAAAGGGCTTTCATTACAAAAGTCACCTTATGGGACACCATAGGATCCACAATCAAAGTCATATGGATGTCCCGCATGTGGGAAGAGTTTCACAAGTAGCTCAAATCTCACCAGCCATGAGAGGATTCACATCAGGGAAAAGCCCAACCAGTGCACTGAGTGTGGAAATGTCAGAAGTGAAACCCTAAGACACACCAGGTGATCCACACTGGGGAAAAACCCCATTAGTGTTTTGAGTGTGGAGAGGTCTTTAGTCAAAAGGAGACACTGAGCAGACGTCGGAGGATCCACACTAGAGAGAAATCATATGAGTGCACTACCTGTGGGAAGAGTTTCAGATGTAGCAAAGAAATGTCTGAAGAGGATGCACACTGAGTTTTCTGAGTGTGGAAAGCACTTCATAAGAAAAGATGATCTACATACACACCAGAGGATCCACACAGGAAAATGTGGGAAGAGGCCAGTCTCCCCTAGAGCAACTTAGGGTTAAGTGTCTTACTCAAGGGCACAATGGTGGCAGCTGGGGTTCAACCCCACAACTTTTCAGGCTACTTGCATGCTAGCCAGGTTCCTTAACCACCACGCCACCACTGCCATCGCCTCAGATATCAATCAAATCTAACCAGCAATCAGAGAATCCACACTCAAGAAAAAGAAGAATAAGTGTGCATGTTGGAAGATATTCACTACTAGCAAGTCTTAATAGACACAAAATGATGCATATTGGGGGAAACCATAGATGCTGTTTCGTGGAAAAAGGATTTTGACACATTCTAAAAGGACAAGTTCATTTTTTAAACTTAAAGCTTTTTGTCTGATAGTTTAAGATGAAACTCAATGGTTAAGATTGAAATTTTGACAAATGCCTCTGTTTCAAGAATTTTTGGTTGTTCCTATATCCACCTACAGACTGCATAGGTGTACAGCTGAAATCTTTCCAAAAACGTATTAAACTTCCATTTGTAAAGAAACTCACCGAGTGGTCAGTGGTGTGCATGGATATGCTGACACAAAATTCACTGATTTATGGTTTCCAATAGGTTTTTAAGCATTCAGTCTCAATTGTGGACCTATTTTTTTCAAACTCCTCACACCAGTATTTTTCCACCTTGAAGCAAATACAAGTAAAGATGGAAGTCCTTACACCCATCTACCCTTCCTTTGTTTAGTATCAACTCACACCTCCACCCCAACCCCCCTCTACCCTTCTACCAGCTCACACCTCCACCCCAAACCCCTTCTATTGTGAACTCTGGCCACATCCATCTGAGGACCATCAGATGCGTTAATGGTATACTGATGCATTTACATCCCAAAGGCCCCTGCTTCTGATTGGTTAAATTTTAATGCAGGAAGCTAAAGGGTCACACAGCAGGATCCTTATATGAACACCATAGACAAAGGAGGTATCACTTAGCTTTTAATTTCTCACAAGACACTGGGGAATCTTGGCAAAACAGACTAACCTGTTTGTTATTACTGTAAAATACTGTGGTTCTGGACTGTAGTAGTCTAGCTCTTTTTTCAGTATTGTGGTCACAAACCACCACTGGATTACAAAATGTCTGGATTTGCGGGATCATCAAAACTACCAATATCAGTAAAGGAGGACATAAAAGAGGAAGACTTTGATGATTTTCTTCAAGTGTATCTGCATGCTATTCAGACAGTTGAAGGACCACCTGGACTGCAGTGTGACTGGAAGACTGAAACACCTACTTCACCAACCTCAATGTTCAAAGAACAAAATATTTCACCAGCAATATTTGAAGGTAGAGGAAATTCTGGTGTAAGAATATATAGTCATAATGACTCCTCTCCCACTGGTACGTAACTGAATATTTTGCATCACCAAAAAAGTGCCTTTGGAATGTTGTATGTACTATATGGAATCTGTTCACTGAAATCACTCTAACTTCTGATGAACAAATGAACAAATTTTACAAGACAAATCACACAGTGGAACAGAGGATGATAACAAGATGGAACAAGATGTCATAAACCTTCCAAAGACAGTAACGCTTTCAATGAGAAATTACATCTGTGTTTGGACACCATATCACACAGTGGAGGAAAGCCTTATCAGTGTTCAGTCTGTGGAAAGGCCTTTGGTAAGAAAGGTAACCTTACAAAACACCAGAGGCTCCACAATAAGGAAAAGCCATATGCATGTCCAACATGTGGCAAGAGTTTCGCAAGCAGCTCAAATCTGACCAGCCATCAGAGGATCCACACTGGAGAAAATCAGTGCTCTGAATGTGGACAGGACTTCAGAAGACCAGGCGATCCATACTGTAGCCAGGGTACCAGAGAATCCTTTACTTTAACTACAGAGTCAATACTGTAGCCAGGGTACCTGGGAATCTCTCCAAGATGAATGGGTGTGAGATGGATGAAGAGCTGTATTAATATTATTTTTATGGAAAATCATATTTTCTCATGAACCGTTCATCACTGCAACCAGTAAGAAACACAGTTTGAAAGCTTTGGTTGTGCTGAGAAACCCACTTAAAAACATTTATATAGTTTGACATTACATCATGAGTATTCCTGAAACCATTTACAGTATTTATAGCAAAACTGAATTTATATTTGTATATATTTGACTATCTTCAACATGATCTCTGAGGGCTGACGGATACTTCCCCAGTTCTCGAAGTATCCGTCAAAACAACGCACAACCCACAGATAGAGGGAGCATGTGACTGGTCGACTCGCTTTGTTTTGGCTTCTTGCTACCCACTATATGTATACTTAGCAACATGCTAGTTCACAGTGCAAACTTTGTAAATAATCTCAGACGTTGTTCTGGACAGTGGTAGGATTTCCCAATTGTACTGGGCCAACTTTCCAATAACGTTTTAAATTCAGCACTTCGTCAGCAAGCTGTACTAAGGCAGTCATGAGAAGTTTGCTTGTTAACAGCACATAAACTGACTGCCCAGAAACCTTGTAAATAGTGCTGATATATTTTTGTAAGAACAATGAGGTTGTTGAAATATGCAGTGTCTTTTTTTAAGCTGTAATGTTAATAAAAAGAAAGCATGACAAAGGAATTCGCTTGCATGGTTGAAGGGTGGATACAATGACTGGAAAATGTTGAAAACAAGTTAACGAGTCAACGCAGAACCATAAACCAGCCAGGAAGCTCTGTCCGGGGATAAAAGAGTTCCTCTTTTGACACAAATATAAGCTGCAGAATACAAGCGGCATAAAAATGGTTGGAGATGTTTCAAAAAGAGCTGATGGACACGTTGTAAGAGCTGATGGACACGTTGAAAGAGCTGATGGACACGTTGAATGACCTGATGGACACGTTGAAAGAGCTGATGGACACGTTGAATGAGCTGATGGACACGTTGAATGAGCTGATGGACACGTTGAATGAGCTGATGGACACGTTGAAAGAACTGATGGACACGTTGAAAGAACTGATGGACAAGTTGAAAGAGCCGATGGACACATTGAAAGAGCCGATGGACACATTGAAAGAGCCGATGGACACGTTGAAAGAGCTGATGGACACGTTGAATGGAGGTTCAAGGAAAAGGCTTAAACCTCTGGGTCATAGACAGGCTGTGGCAGCCACACTCTTTCAAGTTGGGTGTGTAGGAAACCAAGGAGTGTGTGTGTGTGTGTGTGTGAATGTGTGTGTGTGTGTGGGGGGGGGGGTAGTAGGAAACCAAGGAGTGTGTGTATGTGTGTGTGTGTGTGTGTATGTGTGTGAATGTGTGTGTGTGTGTGTGTGTGTATGTGTGTGTATGTGTGTGTGTGTGTGTGTGTGTGTGTGTGTGTGTGTGTGTATGTGTGTATGTGTGTGTATGTGTGTGAATGTGTGTGTGTGGGGGGGGTAGTAGGAAACCAAGGAGTGCCACTTTGCTGAAGCCTGCATTAACCAGGGGCATTTGTGACATTCTTTCTTCACAAGAAAATAAAGAATTCTGGGTGTGTTTATAATGTGTGTATAACAAGACACATCACAATTAATTATATTGTGGTTTAAGTAATCATGATTACTAATCAGATCATTGTTTTTATTTTTTGATTGACAGCACTAATAAAAGATACGTCCCCAAAAAAGACAAACAATACAATAACGACATTTTTAAAAAGAAAATAATAATATATAAAATAATAATATTATTATACAAGCTTTACACATCCAAATTGGTGCATTCCGTTGTATGGGCTATTCTGATTAATGAGTACTATTATGGTAACAGTCACAAATTTTGTCATGTGTGTCCGTGAGTCTCAAAGCCCATCACACGCACCACACATCGCCACAAATTCCGACCCATCTCCAACCCAAAGCCACTGACCAGCCGGGTTTGGCTGACGCCTACACATGTAACCCAACTCCACATGTAACCCAACTCCACTGACCAGCCAAACCCCACTGACGCCTACACATGTAAACCAACTCCACTGACCAGCCAAACCCCACTGATGCCTACACATGTAACCCAACTCCACATGTAATCCAATCCAACTCCACTGACCAGCCAAACCCCACTGACGCCTACACATGTAAACCAACTCCACTGACCAGCCAAACCCCACTGACGGCTACACATGTAACCCAACTCCACTGACCAGCCAAACCCCACTGACGCCTACACATGTAACCCAACTCCACTGACCAGCCAAACCCCACTGACGCCTACACATGTAAACCAACTCCACTGACCAGCCAAACCCCACTGACGCCTACACATGTAACCCAACTCCACATGTAATCCAACTCCACTGACCAGCCAAACCCCACTGACGCCTACACATTTAACCCAACTCCATTTATATATATATTTATATACATATATGTATGCCCAAATGACACTTTTGCTCTCTGATGGATTAGCCTGGCCTAATTCATTTACTCCCTCTGTCCACAATCCTCTCTGAGTGTCATCCCTGCCTCCTTCCAGCAAACTCCTCTCACCTTCCCCTCCTGAGTGGACAGCAACCAACACTACGAGAGGCCCATGTCAGGGCCGACTCTCCATCATAGAGACCCTTCCTAGATGCCCATGTCAGGACTGACTCTCCATCATAGAGACCCTTCCTAGATGCCCATGTCAGGATTGACTCTCCATCATAGAGACCCTTCCTAGATGCCCATGTCAGGAATGAATCTCCATCATAGAGGCCCTTCCTAGATGCCCATGTCAGGACTGACTCTCCATCATAGAGGCCCTTCCTAGATGCCCATGTCAGGACTGACTCTCCATCATAGAGACCCTTCCTAGATGCCCATGTCAGGATTGACTCTCCATCATAGAGGCCCTTCCTAGATGCCCATGTCAGGACTGACTCTCCATCATAGAGGCCCTTCCTAGATGCCCATGTCAGGACTGACTCTCCATCATAGAGGCCCTTCCTAGATGCCCATGTCAGGACTGACTCTCCATCATAGAGGCCCTTCCTAGATGCCCATGTCAGGACTGACTCTCCATCATAGAGGCCCTTCCTAGATGCCCATGTCAGGACTGACTCTCCATCATAGAGGCCCTTCCTAGATGCCCATGTCAGGACTGACTCTCCATCATAGAGGCCCTTCCTTGATGCCCATGCTAGGCCCGACTCCCCTTCCTTGAGGCTTTGTGATTGTCCTCCCTCACAATGGCACTGTCAAATGGACCCTTACTGTTACCCCCATGACCCATCTCACTCCTTTGAGTTGACACTATGTCTGGCCGCTGCTACGTTGTCAATTCCTGATAACCACCTATAGACTGACTACAATATAATGTAAAGTGGGATAACACTCCATTATGAACTTTAATGAACCTTAGCTAAATGTCAAATGGACCCTTATTGTTACCCCATGACCCATCTCACTCCTCTCTCCAGACAAGAAATAATTTTCATTTTTTCATTTTTAGGCGTTTGTTTGGATTTTTGGCACTTGCTTCACACAATAGCAAACACTTTTTATACATAGCGGTATTGCAAACAGTGTGATCTCCGCGGTCAGTTCTGACTGCAACAGTGACCCCAACTGTTGTGGACACTGTTATACTATGGATGTGCTGTTTTTAGTGCTTTTAGGAGTCTGTTTTCATGGGGGTAATGCTGACATGGATAGACTGCAAAGTGCCATATTCTCACTGTGAAGGCCTGTGTAGCTGTTGCGGCCCTAACTGGCTATATATGTTCATGAAGCCACTGAAACCTCCAGTAGAACACCAGATTTATTGGTATTCGAGTTTCATCAACAAGTGTGTGTGTGTGTGTGTGTGTGTCTTACCAGACATGTGACTGTGTGGAACGCGTGGTTCTCTGTGAAATAAGAAATACAGAACATGCAATCAGCAAGTAAACTTACTTTATGTACTTTAATTTACGTATAATTAGTATACACTAATGTATATTATATTATATAATATAATATACATTATATTATAAACATTAATGTATATTATATTAGTGTATATAATTAGTATACACTAATTATATAAATATACATTCATATGCACATACTCACTAAACAATACAACTGCACTTGGCAACACGGAATTACGGCAAAGAAACGGAATTGTTGCAAATGAAGTTACTGCAAAGCCATAATAATGGGATCTATTATTCCGCTATGCAGACACCGGCCAGAAGATGGCGCTCCAAGACCACAAGTGGAGCAACCAACAAGCCTACAGTCCCAAGAAAACGCCTGGGCATGACCCAGGTAATGCCGCGAACAGCACGGTAAACTGATCAGGAAACCCAACACAGCAGCTCAACTATGAGCATGACAGATGGATTGAATGTAACAGAACACAACACTGGAGAAGTTCTGCCACAACTACGAAAAAGAGAACTCTGGAATCAGCTATGTTAAGGTTAAATTAAGGCTAAATCTCTGTCGGAGGGCTATTAATTGTTAATGGTAGGCCTGTTATCAATTGTCAGACAACATGGAAACAACCTCGTCTTTTCTTAGCCTACATTTTTTCTGCATTTCTGTAAAGTGCACTATGGTTGTCGGCAAAACCATATTAATCTCCAAATAGAATGCTGTCTATTCATGCAAATTGCAAGGTTTTCCTCCAGAACAATAAACTGCTATTTTAACACTTGAAAAGCTGCAGTTATTTTTTGTTAGGGTTGTTGCGGCAAACACAAAGATCAGGAGTCTCCCCACTTTTGAACATTTGTCCTTACTTTTAGACATGTATGTGTTACATAGATATGTAAATTAGCATGTATACATTGTTATAGTAGTCAATGAATGGGGAAATAATCAATAATCAAATCGAAACTGAATCAAATTCAGAAATTAATTGTTAGATTAATTGATGAATCAAAAAAATAATCGCTAGATTAAGGAGGACCCCATAGGATCATTTACATCATTTAGTGTCAAACTCCACAAGAAATGACATTTCCACAAAACTAATAATAAACTTGACAGTTTTTGTGTTTACCTGAAGGTTTGTGACTATTAAGTCAGTGGACTATTTTGTGTACATCTATTCATTTCAAGGAGGAGTTATTCGCCTCCTGCCAGTACACACGCTACCTTGTACTCCCAAGAGTTCACCAATAAAAGCTGATGAAAAAACATTCCTGTGGTTCTAATGTACTGCTACACAGTTTACCAATAAACCCACAGCCTCAAGCTGTGGATTCCCTTCCCCAACCTCTATGTGACGGCTCTTGCTTTCGTTGTTTCTCTTCAGCCCTCTCAGCCCTCCCCCCCCCCCCCCCACGATTGTTTACCATGCATCTTTACCATACATTGTTTACCACACATGCCATTTTTTACCACACATTTTTTTACCACACATGCCATTGTCATACATTGTTTACCATACATGCCATTGTTTACCACACATGCCATTGTTTACCATACATTCCATTGTTTACCGTACATGCCATTGTTTACCATACATTGTTTACCATACATTCCATTGTTTACCATACATTGTTTACCATACATTCCATTGTTTACCGTACATGCCATTGTTTACCGTACATGCCATTGTTTACCATACATAGTTTACCACACATGCCATTGTTGCGTGCCTGAATTTGTCTGCTTTTGGTTGTTTGTTTGTTATTTGTTTGCTTGATTTGCTTTGTCTTGCTGTTGGGATTCCTCTGCCAAATGACCTTGAATTTGTGAAAAGCAAGATATACATGTAAACATTATTATTATTTTATTGTTGTAGTGTGTGACTTTCAACACCAGTGAGGCCACTGTTACATGACTGCAGGCACAGAACACTGGAGCAGAGACCCTCTATAGACTCCTCCGGTTAAACCACAGCCTCTGGGTTGCCTGCTATAGATTTCTCTTTCAAATGAGACATGTGTCTCAGTACTTTATGTCATTGTAAATAGCTTTTCTTGTACTCCCCTGCAGTTAGTGTAGTCTTCAGTGTTAGCATAGCGGTTAAGGAACCCGGCTAGCACACTAGTAGCCTGGAAATTGTGGGTTTGAATCCTGGCTGTCACCATTGTGTAACCCCATGTTGCTCTTGGGGGCATTTTCTCTGAAGTAGTGATAGTTGACTAAATATAAGTGGTTTGGATAGAAGTGTCTGCTACATGTAAATGGAAGGTGGCTGAGGAGGTCCTTACTGCTGCAGGCTGCCTTCACTTGTTTTGCAAGCAGAGTTGTTTCTTCTGTATCTGTGGTCACATAGTTCATCTCCGGCTAAGTGGTTGAGATGCTATAGTTAAACCACATCCTGCTTGCACAGCTATTTGCTCTAGTTTCTCCTCTTGTAGATGAGAGTAGCTGAGAAACTTTTCATTATCCGGAGACTCTCTTGACACTAAGGTAAGACAGAATAAGATGAAATATTTACAGTCTGTGAGTGCGATCAAAAACTAGTGTGGCCTCTGCTATGTGACTGCAGGTACATAACAAATAATCAAGCCTGTGAAACAGATGAGGATGCAGCAGTTAAACCTCACACTTCTTGCTTTGTTTTGAATTTTTCATCTTGTATGTGCCACATTTTATGTACTCCGGGAAGGGTCATAGAACAATTGATAGTTGACAAACAATTTAAGTTGCTTTGGATAAAAGCGTCTGCTAAATGCATAAATGTAAAAAGTATTGTAACCTCAGGAGGGGTGCAATCTAAGAGTGGTTGAAAAACAGTTGAAGCTGACGGTTATAAATCTCTTGACACTGAGGTAAGATGAATGAGAGTTTATTGTTGATGGTCACTGTTGATAAATCAATACCTTTTGGGGTATTAATATTGTAGGATCGTTGGCATGAGAGAAGTGAGCTAAAGTAATATACAGTTTATAGTGGTCTATAGTGCAATTTACTATCGTGTTGCATAGGAACAATACAGTAACACAGTGACAAAGTTGTGGTTGTTTTATCACCCTGTTATTTGAAGGAGAGATGTTGAGATGAGATGTTATGTTTAATGAGATGAAACTAAGTTATGTTTATGCTTACTGAAATTTAGCATTTAGCATGTTTTTTTATAGTGACAAATGTGACAGTGACAGTTTGATAGTGACAAATGCCATTTTAAAAAAAGGAAAAAAAATCTCCACAAAAATTCAGATTAGTTAAACCTCTGTGCTGCAGCAGTTAGGCTGCTGTGGTTTGTTTTTTGACTGGCATGTAGTCTGTGTTTTCATGTTGTTTTATACATGTGTCTGTATTTAATTGTGCATGTTGTCTAGTGTGCTTGGCCAAAGAGACAACTCTCTCAGTGTGACTGCCCTGCTTAAATAAAGGAAATAAATAAATACATACATATATAAATAAATGAATGAATAATCTAGAACATCTAGAACTAGAATATCTCTTAAGGTTTTGGAAGGGAGGTTTTCTAACGTTCCCCACACAGGCTAGCTGCCACCCTGTCATGAACCTAACAGAGATAAGTTTGGATCCAAGCTAACAATTTTCTGATCTTCAAGTTGCTGTACAGCTTACAAGTCATATTTGTCTGTAAACTAAGGACAGCTGTTTAATGTCTCCTTTCTCCAATCACAGGTATGTCTGAACAACAGAGCTACTCATTCAGATACCGCTACACAGCGTCTTCAGCAGGGACCCCCGAGAGTGTATCTGCAGTCATGGAACCACAGATGGTATCTACTGTGAGGTCACAAAGGGTCCAGATGGCATCTACTGTAGGAGCATCTGAAAGCCAGGAGGTGTCTACTATGAGGTCACAAAGGGTCCAGACAGTATCTACTATGAGGTCACAAAGGGTCCAGACAGTATCTACTATGAGGTCACAAAGTGTCCAGACAGTATCTACTGTGAGGGCATCTGAAAGCAGAGAGGTATCTAGTGTGAGGACACAACGCGTACAGGAAGTATCTACTGTGAGGATACGAAGGGTCCAGACAGCATCTACTGTGAGGGCATCTGAAAGCAGAGAGGTATTTGCTGTGAGGACACCAAGGGTCCAGATGGTAACTGCTGTGGGGGCATCAGGAGGCCAGAATGTGTCAGAGGACATCTACACGTCTCTTGATGGTCTCTGGATATCAGATGACAAACCCACTGTTCATGCCCCATCTTGTGAGTCGTTATTCAACTCTGCCAAGCTGCATCCAGATCTATCTATAAAGGCAAAAAATTGGATAGGAGAATTGGACCTGGCTGTGCTTCCATCTGGCCCACACATAACTCTCAAAACACTCATCTGAGTGACCTCAAATGTGGTCTCTTGCTAATCGCATGAGTGTTGTTTTGATAACAGGGACTAAAAAAAGATGGTTAAAAGAAGCACAGGTGCCTATCTACTTTAGTCCTCTCACATGGAGAACCAGTACATCATTGCGTTAAAGGTTCCATGTCCCTAGGATAGACTAAAGACACTCCTCAAAGTGTAATATCCAAGAGTTCACAAGATATCTCCAAAAGATAAAAAATTGGCCTGTTTCACAGCACTCTGAATCAGAATCTTATTGGCTGTCATTGATGACGCCTTGCGGTTGTGGTGAAGTATGCAGACAGTGTGCAAGCTCTGACCTATTAAAATAAAAACAGTACAAAACCAGGTTTCCACAATTTTCTCTGTGTCAACAAGGCCTTAGAATCATTTTCATTTTCATGTGTCATCTTTTTCATACATGTGTATATTCAATTTTCATACATGTGTATATTAAATTGAGGCAACCTGCTTTTGCTGCACTTGTTAGTGTTGTGATGCACGTTTCATTAAATGCACAATTCGGTGAAAACTATTTGGACGACTGCATACATTCCACAGTAATCCAGCATAGAGTGAGGCACGTCCGTGTACAAGGGAATTCTAGTCCCCCGTTACACCTCTTGTCATGCAGTGCAACCTAAATGTCAAATGGTGAAACTTTTATTTAACAGGGCATGTTGTGCTTTTTCTGAACTGTCCAGATTTGCGCTACAGTCGTGGGTTAACAGACTCTCCCCCATCCAACTCATATTTTCATGATGATGCTGCTGCTGCTGCTGCTGCTGATGATGATGATGACAATGACTTCTCTTGGAATCCATGCAACCGACAGCGGACCAAACATAGACACAGACAGCAAGTCTGGCCTCAGGTTTGTGACTGCTATGTCTGGTGGAACTGAGTTGTTAGCCAACGTGATGATCGCATGATGGATCTTCACTCAACCATTGTTAACTTAGATTAACAGCTCTATGTTCCCAAGGCCCTATGTTCCCCAATTTTAGATGATATCCAATGGGAGCATTATAAAGGTGTTCTCCAGTTCAAGGGCCCTATGTTCCCAGCTCTGTAAAGCACATAATGATAAGTGTCAGAAAAGCCCAAATGCAGAATACCCATCAGAATAAAACACACATATGTAACTGCACAGTCCAGCCCCAGGCTTGGACCTGTGAGCTCACAGTAACCAATCCAGTCCAATACGTCCATCGGTTAGACAACATGATGTCAACCAGGTGATGTCACTTTTTACCCGGAGAGCATTGAGACATAAACACAATGGCAGCCTACTAGCTCTGGAAATGAAGGGATTTTTCTAAAAGCATTTTGAGTGCTTTTAAATTCTGTTAAATATAACTGATACCAACATAAGGCAGACATGTTTTAGGATCATTTCAATCTTATTGACGAGAAATTAAATAATCTCGTCAGAAATTAAGTAATCTCGTCAGTCCCTGCCTCAGCTCATTTGGACTTTGTTCCCTCGTTTACCCTTGTGCATTTCATCCCTAATGTTTCCTCAGTCCCCTGTCAGACTTTGTGCATGTAATGTTTGTGTGTCAAATATAGGGCTTGCATGTTTTGAAAAGAATCATTTTGTTTTTATTTACATTTTACAGAATGTCACTCTTTTGGAATTGTGGTTGTAAAATTGACTTAATATTTCTTGCCTGATTAAATCCCTTTAGTGGAGAAGGTGAGTCAACCAGCTGCAGGGCGGCCAGCACAAAGACTCCAACCACCATCTCTACATCTAATTGCTTGAGAATAATATCTATGATATGAGGAACATAATATATAGTACCAAAATAACTTCAGCTTTGTCTTCCCTTTGCCTAAACATCAATGCATTTCTTAATGAAATCTCTTCTATGTAGAGTAGTATCTGGTGAAACCCATTTCCCCCTTTAGGTTCCTTCAACTCTGTTTGGCTTCAATCAGTGTATGACCAGATCTTACATTCCAGCTGAATTCTATTCACATTGCATTTATTTAACCACTGTTAGCTGAAACACAATCTTTAAATAAAATACATAGTTAAACAAGTTAAAGCTATTTCTGTGTATCTGTGATTCAGTCCGCTCATATTAGCAGTGCACTATTGTCTGATTAATAATCACTCCATAAAATCACTTCAAATAAAAATTGTATTTGTATTTGTGTCAGTCAAGCAGATGGCATTCAACTTTAATTTATTAAAACTAAGATCAAGTGCAATTAAAACCTTGGTAACGCTGTAGATTAGGATACACATATCACTATTAACTAGCTTCTTATTAACATGCAAATGAATATCATATCAGCCATTTGTTAGTCATATACAAGCCACTTAGCAACAGCTTATTCTGCATGAGTTTATTCTACCCATAATAGACCATTAGCTAGAAATGGTCACTAATTACACTTATTCATAGTAAGTAAGTTAGTAGTTCAATTAAATTCAATTCAATTCAATTTTATTTATACAACGCCTTTTACAATAGTATTGTCTCGTGGCGCTTCACAGAAGGAGGACCCAAGAGCAACAGGAGCCTTTTGTTCAGTTAATCTAGGAAGAAACCTTGGGCAGATCCACGACTCAAGGGGCTAACCCAACTGCCGGGGGTCATGCAGAAAGAGGAAGAAAGTGAATTAGGCCAGGTTCACACATCAGAGAGCTGTTGTGTAATTTGGGCATACACACACACACACACACACACACACATATATATATATATATATATATATATATATATATATATATATATATATATATATATATATAAATAAACACACAAAAATACTCACATACATAATACATAGATATACACACACACACACACACACACATATATATATATATATATATATATATATATATATATATATTGAGAGAAAGAGAGAGAGAGTTGTAAGGCATGACACATGAAGCTTTTGTGGCGGCACTAGGCTATAGCAGCGTAACTAAGGTATGATGCGTGGCAACCCAGCACCACTGCAGGGATGGTCAGTGGCCACCATGCCTCGCAACTGGGGGCAACAGCAGAGGCAGTCCCTCCCAAAAGATCCATGAGAAGTGATGATTTGCCACGCACCATCCCTAACTATGGGAAACAGTAAAGAGGAAGTCTAGACTTAAAGGTATTGAGAGCGTCCACTTGTCTTTAATATATGTTGGTGCATCGCCCTTGAGGGCTTTGTAGGTTAGGAGTAGTATTTTAAAATAATTTTTTAAAATAAATTTTAAAATAGGGAGCCAATGTAAGGAAGCAAAGATAGGAGAGATATGTTCGTATTTTTTAATGGGGAACCAATTTAAGGAAGCAAGGATAGGAGAGATATGTTCGTATTTTATAGTCCTGGTGAGTGTTCGGGCTGCACCATTTTGTATTAGTTGTAGGTTTTTGATACAGGTATTACTACACCAGAGAACACAGCATTGCAATAATCAAGCCTGGAAGTAATAAATGCGTGTATTAATTTTTCACCATCCTCAAAGGATAGGATCTTTCTAACATTAGCAATATTTTGTAGGTGGAAAAAAGATGTTTTTGAAATGTGTTTTACGTGACTATTTAGAGAGAGGTCCTGGTCAATAATTACCCTGAGGTCTTTAACTTTTGCAGTGCATGACGGTGACAGGCCACTGAGGAAGTTTTGGTGAAGGGGTAGAGTGTTGGTCAGCTGTTTAGGGTCAATCATCATAACTTCAGTTTTATCAGAATTTAAACATAGGAAATTATTAGTCATCCAGGTTTTTATGTCTAGGAGACAGGCATCAAGTTTAGTCATTGGCATATAGTCATTAGGCTTCATAGAAAGGTAAAGCTGGGTATCATTAGCATAGGAGTGGAAGGTAATGCCATGTTTCCTTATAACAGATCCTAAAGGTAACATATACAGGGAGAACAGCACTGAGCCTTGGGGTACACCAAACTTTACTTTGGTATGGGTTGATGACTCATTATGAGCATGTACAAACTGGTAGCAACCAGAGAGGTATGATTTGAACCAGGCTAATGCAAAGTCTTTGATGCCTATCATGTGTTCAAGCCTGTGTAGTAGGATACCATGGTCAATAGTGTCAAAGGCAGCACTAAGATTCAATAGGATTAATATTGATATATATCCATATTATATATCAATATGCTTTGGTTAGTATGGGGCTTATAATGTGGTAGCATTCTTCAATAGTATTAAAAAGGATGGTTTATTCACAAACAAACAAACCCCCAAACTACAAGTGTGTAATAGTGTGGACTTGAAAGGTCTTGAAACCTTTTTTTAATTGTGAATAACTATTCCTGAGTATAAATGTTCCTGTTCCTGTTGTGCTACCACCCGATAAGCTCCTTACTGAGCAAAGCATATTGAGATCATAATTCATATACAACAAACTTACTTACAATAAATAAGCAAAAATTAGTTTATATTGGAGAAATTCTAGTTCAGGGTCTGCTATGGGTAGACAAAACTCATGCAGAATAAGGTACTAATAAGTGACATGTAATGACAAACAAATGGACAGTAAATTGTTCATTTGCATGTTAAGAAGCGGCTTATTAATGGTATTAATTAATGGTGATTATGTGTACCCTAAGCTAAAGTGTTACGAAAACCTTATATATAGGCTGGGTATTGAAATAGTCTTTTTGGCTAAATGGCGCCCTCTTTGGCAACCACAATTGAACTACAATTGCTTTGTACGATTTGACATCACATGCAAGCTTAGTTCACCCATGTTTTAATTGCTCTTTCTAAGTTCAAACTGTGAAAGAGGTTGTGAAAGAGTTGTGACATGAAGCATAGTTGTGCCCTATACTCATGATCAGAAATGGACACATGACCAGCAACCCAGAGATCCAGCAGCAAATCTAAAGGCCTGTGGGGCGAGGTGCTCTCTGCTAACAATTCATCACTCTCAGTTACATGGTTTTTAGACTGAACCATCACATGATGGCCATTACATATGCATGATCGGAGATCCCCTGTGGAGAATACACCATACACACACACACACACACACTCACCACAATTCTACCCCCGCCCCCTTTTTCCAATCGTTTTTTGTTATGTTGTGAAGTGACCTTGAGTAGCTTGAAAGGCACTAGGGACGATATAAAACCCAGTTATTATCATTGCTATGACCGTCACTTTGTAAATTCCCCTTGAGACAATAGGCAACTCAAGTGCAATAGACCCATGGAGGTATGATAAGAACAGGAGAAGGAAGTTATTATTTTCAATTGGAAATGTTAGGCTAGAGAATTCAGCCAAAATTGAACACATTTTTCAGTTTTCAACATGGAGTTTCATTGGGCTTATTTTTGGCACCATTTCATAAGCCAATTCTATCCCATTTTGCTAATGGAGGCGAGTGAGGCACAATAATTTCTTTCTACTGAATGGCCAGACCCTCTGTACGAAACCAAGTGCAGAATGAGGGGCTGGTTTTATTAGCAGGTTTAGGCCATCCATAAAATTGTATGTTTGCCGTAACCTGACACACCTGACTTAGGCCAGACACCATTTTTACCCCCCAAATTTATGAGTAAACTTAACTCTTGAAAAATGATCATCCGTGGTTCCTATTCTTTCCTATTCTTTTCTATTTTCGACTCTCCACAGTATTCAATATAGAGGGGTTTTGGCAACTGATAGAACAAAATGTTGCTGATCTACCGACACAATGTTCATCGGTTTTGATGTTACGGCAAACTAATATAGGATGGCATTATTACTTACCTCCTTGGAATACCTCCCTGTTCAAATATAACGGTGTACATAAATATGAATTAACACAACATGCAGTGTCATGGCAAAACATTTAAAATAATAGGGAAACAGTGTGCTGAATCACATCAAATTTTATGGTTCTTTTACCTACAGACAGCACTCAGTGAGCTCGAACAACAGGGCTATTGATCGATTCACATGTACTTTCCCTTTAGGAAAACTCTTGATATTGGTGAATGAGACCCATTGTTAGTGTTTATAATACTTTATCGTTTTGTGTGTATACGCTGATGCACTTTGAGATTTGACTTTTGGATGAAAGTTTTCCCACACTGAGTGCAGTGGTACGGCTTCTCTCCTGTGTGAATGTGCAGGTGCTTTTTAAGGTGTGCCATTTGGTTGAAGCTCTTCTCACAGTGGGTGCATTGGTGCGGCCTCTCTCCTGTGTGAATGCGCTGATGTCGTTTGAAAGTTCCCCAAGCGGTGAACCTCTTGTCACACTCAGTGCATTGGTACGGCTTCTCTCCCGTGTGAATACGCTGGTGTGTTATGAGATACGTCTTCTCGCTAAAACCCTTCCCGCACTGAGAACAGAGGAAGGGCTTCTCTCCTGTGTGAATGCGCTGGTGAACTACAAAGCTTTTCTTCTCAGTGAAACCCTTGTCACACTGAGTGCAGTGGAACGCCTTCTCTCCTGTGTGAACATGCTGGTGCGTTATGAGATTTCTCTTCTGACGGAAACTCTTGCCACACTGAGTGCACTGGAACGGCTTCTCGCCTGTGTGACTGCGCTGGTGTCGTCTGAGATTTCTCTTTTGAGTGAAGCTCTTACCACACTGAGTGCAACGGAATGGCTTCTCTCCAGTGTGAATGCACTGGTGCTTTTTCAGCTCTGACTCAATAGGGAAGGTCTGGTCACATACAAAGCAAGAGTACTGTTTTGGTTTCAATGTGTGTGATGGGGAAGAGCAGGGTGATGATTCTTTTCCTGTTTGACAGACAAAATGAAAGGGCAGATACTTCAGTAAACAAAAACACCAAGCCAGAAACACTTCCTTCACTCAGAGTGCGTGAGTTGAGGTATGTGAGAGACAGCTGGTGTGTGTGTGTGTGTGTGTGTGTGTGTATGTGTGTGTGTGTGAGAGAGAGAGAGAGAGAGAGACAGAGTGAGTGAGTGTGTGTGTATGTGAGTATGTGAGAGAGACAGAGTGAGTGAGTGAGTGTGTGTGTGTGTTTAGGTACCTGACGGATTGTAGTCTTCATCATCGTCGTCATCATCACCCGGATCCTCATCATCGTCATCTTCATCTTCAGAGATTGGAGCCTTGAACAGCTTGCGATGGTAAGATAAGACCAGCGTCTGAAGACAAAGCAAGATAACTTTTCATTTTTATTTTTTACATTGTTTTTGACCAGCAATGTCTGATACAGGGGGCAGTGTGTTGAAGCGTCTGCTAGGCACTTAACCCTGAGAAGCATCTGCTAAATGCATATATGTAAATGTCTAATGGCTAAATGTATATATGTAAATGTATAATGTCTAAATGTATATATGTAAATGTCTAATGTCTAAATGCATACATGTAAATGTAAAATGTCTAAATGCATATATGTAAATGTCTAATGTCTAAATGCATAAATGTAAATGTCTAATGTCTAAATGCATATATGTAAATGTCTAATGTCTAAATGCATAAATGTAAATGTCTAATGTCTAAATGCATAAATATAAATGTATAATGTCTAAATGCATATATGTAAATGTATAATGTCTAAATGCATATATGTAAATGTATTTCAACTGCTTTTGCCATGGAAAGACACATAGCTTATATCTCTGTTTCTGCCTTCCATAAACCCTTGGCGAATTCAGAAATACCCACAGAATGTTCATGGAGATATTTAATAGTTGATTTTTCTACCCAATTCACCTGTAGTGCATTTAGTTAGTTGGTGTCTGTTAACCATCAGTTACATCAGTGCCATTCTCTCCTAGAGCAACTCAGGGTTAAGAGCCTTGTGGTGGCAGCCGGGATTCAAAGCCACAATTTCCATGCTATTAGCATGCTAGCCAGGTTCCTTAAGCACTACGTCTCCAACGACCAGATGATTATCTATGTAGTTTGTTGGTCAATATTACTGATGAAGATATCATTTGTAAGCTTGTGTTGTTCTCTTTCACAAAACACATACAACTTAATTTTGAAAAAAATAGTCACTACGACTGCCCTTGCTGTGGAGGGTCCCATATGTGAAATAGTATATTAAATTAAATCAAATCACCTGGACACCTTTATCTTTTCCACCTGCATTTGAAGAATCAGTCTGTTCTGCCCTGTGGCCTGCAAATATAGATTTACATTAGGGGACATTTAAAATTACATTCAGTGTCAATGTCAATGTATTTATAAAGCACTTTACAAACAACAGCAGATTACCAAAGAGCTGCAAAACAAAACAAAAAAAAGGAAAACAAAATAAATATCTAATATTCAAAAAATAATTTAAGACAAAAAAATGATGGTGACTCTAAAATAAGAACAAGGAATACAAGTACTACACTATATGCTAGTGATCAGAGATGTGTTTTAAGATGAGATCTGAACTACACTACATGCTAGTGATCAGAGATGTGTTTTAAGATGAGATCTGAATTACACTACCCTATATGCTAGTGAACAGAGATGTGTTTTAAGATGAGATCTGAACTACACTACCCTATATGCTAGTGATCAGTGTTTTAAGATGAGATCTGAACTACACTACCCTATATGCTAGTGATCAGAGATGTGTTTTAAGATGAGATCTGAACTACACTATATGCTAGTGATCAGAGATGTGTTTTAAGATGAGATCTGAACTACACTATATGCTAGTGATCAGAGATGTGTTTTAAGATGAGATCTGAATTACACTACCCTATATGCTAGTGATCAGAGATGTGTTTTAAGATGAGATCTGAACTACACTACATGCTAGTGATCAGAGATGTGTTTTAAGATGAGATCTGAACTACACTACCCTATATGCTAGTGATCAGAGATGTGTTTTAAGATGAGATCTGAATTACACTACCCTATATGCTAGTGATCAGAGATGTGTTTTAAGATGAGATCTGAACTACACTACCCTATATGCTAGTGATCAGAGATGTGTTTTAAGATGAGATCTGAACTACACTACCCTATATGCTAGTGAACAGTGTTTTAAGATGAGATCTGAATTACACTACCCTATATGCTAGTGATCAGAGATGTGTTTTAAGATGAGATCTGAACTACACTACCCTATATGCTAGTGAACAGTGTTTTAAGATGAGATCTGAACTACACTACCCTATATGCTAGTGATCAGAGATGTGTTTTAAGATGAGATCTGAACTACACTACATGCTAGTGATCAGAGATGTGTTTTAAGATGAGATCTGAACTACACTACATGCTAGTGATCAGAGATGTGTTTTAAGATGAGATCTGAACTACACTATATGCTAGTGATCAGAGATGTGTTTTAAGATGAGATCTGAACTACACTACATGCTAGTGATCAGAGATGTGTTTTAAGATGAGATCTGAACTACACTACCCTACATGCTAGTGATCAGAGATGTGTTTTAAGATGAGATCTGAACTACACTACCCTATATGCTAGTGATCAGAGATGTGTTTTAAGATGAGATCTGAACTACACTACATGCTAGTGATCAGAGATGTGTTTTAAGATGAGATCTGAACTACACTACATGCTAGTGATCAGAGATGTGTTTTAAGATGAGATCTGAACTACACTACCCTATATGCTAGTGATCAGAGATGTGTTTTAAGATGAGATCTGAAGATAAATGGAGACGGGGGGCATCCTAATAAGAGGGGGCAGATTGTTCCAAAGTCAAAGGGCAGCTGCTGCAAAGGCACCATATCCACAACATTAATACTTAGTTTTAGGAACCATTAGTGACGACTGGTCTAATGATCATCAACACTGATACTTAGTTTTAGGAACCATTAGTGACGACTGGTCTAATGATCAACAACATTAATACTTAGTTTTAGGAACCATTAGTAACGACTGGTCTAATGATCAACAACATTAATACTTAGTTTTAGGAACCATTAGTGACGACTGGTCTAATGATCAACAACATTAATACTTAGTTTTAGGAACCATCAGTGACGACTGGTCTAATCATCATCAACACTGATACTTAGTTTTAGGAACCATTAGTGACGACTGGTCTAATGATCATCAACACTGATACTTAGTTTTAGGAACCATTAGTGACGACTGGTCTAATGATCCACAACATTAATACTTAGTTTTAGGAACCATTAGTAACGACTGGTCTAATGATCATCAACACTGATACTTAGTTTTAGGAACCATTAGTGACGACTGGTCTAATGATCATCAACACTGATACTTAGTTTTAGGAACCATTAGTGACGACTGGTCTAATGATCATCAACACTGATACTTAGTTTTAGGAACCATTAGTGACGACTGGTCTAATGATCATCAACACTGATACTTAGTTTTAGGAACCATTAGTGACGACTGGTCTAATGATCCACAACATTAATACTTAGTTTTAGGAACCATTAGTGACGACTGGTCTAATGATCATCAACACTGATACTTAGTTTTAGGAACCATTAGTGACGACTGGTCTAATGATCAACAACATTTGACCATGTAATGATTTATAAGTTAAAAGTAAAATATTTTGTAATTAATCCTGTGTTCCTTTCGCTTACAGGTCCCCCAAGACAAGCTGCAGAATTCTGAACTAGTTGCAGGCATGAGAGAGACATCAGGCATGAGAGAGACATCTGGCTAACACCAACAAAAAGCGATTAAGGAGAAAACATCTAAAAATACTGAATGAATAATAAGGTTTCTTAGAAGTGAGTTTGTCGGTTTATATATAGAACATTTGTATAACAACCTGTGTTTGAGCAAAGTGCTCAAATGGCATATAAATTGAAACTTTGGCTTTGTTAAATTAGGAGAGGTTGTGCATGGCTACAGAGCTGTCATGGATGTGAAACACTGTTGTGCCCACCCTCATATCAACAGTGTGAACTTAGAAATAAGTGTGAGTGTGATATCTTACCAGGCAGACTGCATTCTCCATATCCATGTACATTTTCTTCTTTAATCTGAGAGAGCAGTGAAGTCAGAGTGTTAGAGAAGACAGATGATTCTGCATT
The DNA here is from genome assembly GCA_027481765.1 of Tenualosa thibaudeaui. Taxonomy (NCBI): domain Eukaryota; kingdom Metazoa; phylum Chordata; class Actinopteri; order Clupeiformes; family Clupeidae; genus Tenualosa; species Tenualosa thibaudeaui. Next base: position 1,111,257 of record JAIFZK010000090.1, read on the forward strand.
AGCTGACTTTAACTCCTCAAATCAAATGGGTTTTGGATTTATTAGCATTATCTTAAAGCGATATTTGGGGACAAAATCAACCCATAGCCCTGTCGTTCAAGGGCACCAAGTGCTGCTGGTAGGGAAGGTAAAAGAATATATATATATATATATATATATATATTACAACAAACTGAATGGCAAAACTGACCCTAATGCTAACTAATAGGCAAAGAAACTGTCTGATTTTCAGTTAGCTGTCAGTCGTAGCAAATTTTCCTGTTCATCTTCCTAACTACCACACTGTAGGTTTTAGGTTATAGTTTCAAATACATTTCAGATCAGTCAACAGAGAGACGTGTCAACAGTGATACGTGTCAGCAGAGAGACGTGTCAGCAGAGATTCATTTTCTTCGATTGTATTATGTACCGCTAGGCTATCTTATAGCTATCTTATCAGACCAAATGGGTTTTTCAGCAAGAAATGTATCACACTTTTGGGTCCCTGATGCTTCAACAACCACTCCAAGTACAAAAAAAATCTATCTAATTTCTGTGAATCAGTTTAGAGGCTAAGGGCGCATCAGGCTAAGGGCGCTAGCCAACACACCCCCATCTGAAAATTCGCCCCGCCCACTAGATACAGCCTGTTTATTAAATTCTCCGATACCAGAAAGTCGATGTTCCGCTATTTTAGGTTTGTCAGTCACTTCGTGCAAGTCAAGCATGAAGCTGTATAGCTCTCCCAAACTGGTCCATATAAGAGATACTTGCATCAACTGCATCAACCCAAGCCACAAACATGAATGAGAGAGCGGACACAACAAACTGTGAATCAGTCATGAGCCTTATGAGTCATGTAAGAGAATTTCCCCATAACATCGACCCTTGTTAATATTAATTAACATAATTAACATCTTATGTCTATAGAAGAGATGCCTCCATCTCATGTTGTTACTTTTTGAGACCCCATTTTTCACGCATGTCACCATGATAAACACCATATTTGGAGGCAGTTTTCGGCCAGGTTCAGAGAAAATAAAAACTAACGTCACTATTGGTACAATTGCAGTAATTGGCTACTGCTACGTCTGATGTCTGGTGTGAGATGGACAAAGGTTAATGATTTAACATCTAACAAATCAATCTTATTAGCCCAATTCCAATAATTTCCCCCACATCAGCATGGGTTGGACCAACACTGAACTAGTACCACCATGTTACTACCAGGCATTATGAGACAGAGACAAGTGTCAATCTTAACC
>JAIFZK010000090.1:1117500-1162500 GCA_027481765.1 Tenualosa thibaudeaui
ACTCAGTGCTGTGGAACGTAGCAGTGAAATGAAGTCTGTATCTTCGAACCCTTACATGCTTAGCAAAAAGTGAAGACAAAAACCGCCCCCGTCACAGAGTAGGAAAATTATATACACATATCAACGTTCTTTTCCCTGAACATACTAGGACAAGCGGTCAACTATGGCCAACAGCTACCTAGCACTTTACTAATTAGTTTGTTGTTTTCTTTTTCTTCTTCGACTGACGTCTTTGGTGTGTGCCGTCGACCATAGAGGCTTACCGCCATCTAGCGTGTAGAATCAAAAATCTTTGATAATGTAGGGCGCTTTCAAAGACTATAATCATGTCCTTCTAAAACTGTGCTTGTATGTATGACAGTCAGGATGCTTTACTAGTGCTTTACTAGTTTACAACTTTAATCTGTCATGCCGCTATTGCGCCATATAGGCTTTTGGTATTTCCCGGATTAACCAATGAACAAAAACACAAAGGGCTGCCAACCTCTTGCCATCTGGAATGATTCCTTACGACAAAAAAAAGGATGTTTTCAGAAACCTGCAGTGTTTATATAACACACTATATTATATAACACACTGTTTTTTTGTGTCCAAAATACAGTATTGCATTTCCCACCTTCGTCAGCCTACATAGGCCTTTAGCAGTAAGACTATAGAAACAACTGCAGTCTTGATACTGCAGTACTAAACAGGATTTAACTCTTGTCACACTGAGAGCAGTGGCATAGTCAGTGTTTCTACTGTGTGTGTGTGTGCTCAGATGTTATCCAGACTCCATTTTTGTGTCTCTTGAACACTTGAGGTGTTTATACTCTGTATGTGCCTCTTGAATACTGTTAAGATTTTTGTCCTGTGCGTGTGTTAGGTAAAAAAAAAAAAAAACAATTTCTAGGCACTACAGGCAGGAGTATAAAAAGGCTTTAATGTTGATGAGATATTTAAATCACAACACGTTTATGTCACCAGCAACCCAAATTTTACACTCACACTCCATTAAACTGCTTCTAGGCAGAACCGTTCCATACATACATAAGGCAACACAGATTCCTTTGGATACATGGAACTCATAACCATGACTTTACAGCTTTTAGGCTGAGAAACCATAGTAACTCAAGTGCAATCCACACCATCTTTAAGTCTTTCTCCATATAAAAGACCATGTCACATAGTATAGTCTTAATTATGTGTCATGACTGAGTGAAAAAGGAGTCACTCGCACTCAAGTCTTCGGTGCTCACAGACCATGACTCCAGAATCAGCACAAGCTCCGACCCAGGAACACACAGCCTCAAACTATTAGTCGTCTGCACCCAATAAAAAGAACCTCATATGTAATGCTGAATGCTCTGGTGTTTTCCTGGGGATACGTCATGATTATTGCCAATGCTTGTCACATTGTCACTTGTCTGTCTAGGGACTAGTGATGGAAGTCATATGATCTTTACAAGAGCAGTGAGATGGGGGACATAATGAAACAGACTGTTACATGACAAATAAAACCAGAGTGTACTCCAGGAAGGTGGTTAAAGTGTCCATGTGCGAGACTGTTGCAAAGCTAGATGCTGTAGTTCAGTTCACACAAATCACAAATGGATGCAAACCAAACTAAAGCCTCAGTGTAACCACGCTCAGCACCCATTTCCCCACCCCCTTGCAAGAAGCACATGACAGCAAAAGCAGATTTGTTTGTAAATATGGGACCTATCAAGATGGACCGCTGAAAAAGAAGCCAATTTGAGGACTGCTCCACTGGGATATACTAATATACTATTAGTATATCCCAGATATACTAGCATACTAATGCTGTGGAATGAAGTGAAGTCACTAGAAATCCCACCTCCTCAGAGAGTAGCCTACCTCTCGTCTTCATTTTATGATGATTTCCAAGTAATCTCTATCAAACTGCAATTTGAATATTATTACAAAGTAAAAACAAATCAAGCCAAACCAGTTTTACTGATTATAAAGTTTATTAAAATTAAATAACTATATTCCTCTACATTCACTGAATACAGACTTATTCTTTTTGCATCTGACTTCTTCAAATAATTTTAGAATTACCCTCACTCCGACCCCCCTCCCAAATAATTCCCCTGAATAAGTCTGTTGAATGTTGTCTATATGTTAGGCCATTGTTGACTGAAACCCTTCTGACACTGAGTGTGTTGCTACTGCTTTCTGTCCTGTGTGAAGAAGCAGGTGCTTCTGGAGGTGTGCTTTTTGATTGAAACTCTTTCCACACTGAGTGCATTGAAACGGCTTCTCTCCTGTGTGAATCCGCTGGTGTCGTTTGAAAGTCACCATCACAGTGAAACTCTTGTCACACTCAGTGCATTGAAACGGCTTCTCTCCTGTGTGAATACGCTGGTGGGTTTTGAGATACGACTTCTCACTGAAGCTCTTGTCGCACTGAGTGCAATGGTATGGCTTCTCTCCTGTGTGACTGCGCAGGTGTCGAGTGAGGTTTCTCTTCTGATTGAATCTCCTGCCGCACTGAGTGCAGTGGTATGGTGTCTCTCCTGTGTGAATACGCAGGTGCAGAATGAGCTGCGACTCAAAGGGAAAGGTTTTAGTACACACAATGCAAGGGTACTGTTTTGATTTCTTCATCTGTGTGTGTGACGTGGAAGGCAAAGAGGGCAAGGATTCTTTTCCTGGTTAACAGAGAAAAAGAAAAGAACAGATACTTCAGTAAACACAAACAAGAAGCCAAAAGTGCTACGCTTCCTTCACTACGTGTGTTTAGGTGTGTATCTGTGTTTAGGTGTGTATGTGTTTAGGTGTGTATGTGTGTATGTGTTTAGGTGTATATGTGTTTAGGTGTGTATGTGTTTAGGTGTGTATGTGTTTAGGTGTGTATGTGTTTAGGTGTGTATGTGTTTAGGTGTGTATCTGTTTAGGTGTGTATGTGTTTAGGTGTGTATGTGTTTAGGTGTGTATCTGTTTAGGTGAGTATCTGTTTAGGTGAGTATCTGTTTAGGTGTGTATGTGTCACAACTAGACAGTATGTCTGTGTGTGTGTGAGAGTGTGTTTGTGTGTGTGTGTGTGAGTGAGTGATTGTGTGTAAGTGAGTGTGTGTGTGTGTATATATATGTATGTATGTGTGTGTGTATTTAAGTCTTTTCTCCTTTTACCTGAATGACTGTAGTCTCCATCATCTTCTTCATTAACATCATCATCTTCAGAGATTGGAGCCTTGATCAGCTTTTGATGGTAAGGTGAGGGTGTCTGAGGATAACATAATCGTTCGTTTTGTGCATTATTTTATGTGGTCTTAGACCAACAACATCTGAGGGGAAGACCACATGTACATGTTTCTTTTTTTCAGATATATGGAGATATCGCCCCTTCTTAATGGGAGTGTTTCTGCCCTTACATTGACCATTTACGTAACGGACAGACACTTTTACCCATTCCATTTGGTCAGTTGTCAATTATTTCAGGGCTAGTCTCCCCGAGAGCAAGCTAGCTCCAAGCTAGGTGGGATTAAAACCCATAATGTTTGGGCTACTAGCTTGTTAGGCAGGTTCCTTAGATGCTACGTTACTACCCAAAGGTATATCTAGCTATAGTTTTCCTGCAGGTGTTTAAGATATCAGCATGCCTGTTCATTTCGGAACAGACCTTAGTTATGTTTGTTTGGAGTGAATGTGTGTAAAGCCCTCTAAGACAGCTCTATCTTAAAAACATGCTGGAGTCGTCCTTAAACGTAATTTGTTGCAGTTTGATGTAAGATTGTGCCTTCTCCCTTAATTATGCTTGATGGTTGACAGACATCAAATACTCTACCTGGACACATTTATTTTCTTGAACATCTGCAGATGAAGAATCAGTCTGCTCTGTCCAGAGGTCTGCTCTCTCTGTAACAGAAGGAAATTTATATCTAAGAACATTTAAAAATGTTCAGGAGAAGCTATCTAAACATTATTAAATAGGGTTGGCAAGAAACCTGGATCTGACAGCAGTTAGTTCATCAGGTTCAATTAAACCTTGTTTACACAATGCCCTGCAGACACCATTACCAGTGAAGTCCAGTTCAGCGGTGGTAGACACAGACAGTTATAAACCCCTGAGTGTAAAAAGTAAACACTACCAATCATCACAACTGAGGGGGTCTAGAAAGAGCGAAGAGGATAATGACTGAAACAAACACCATGTCACTGATTTAAAGGATCTGAGTTGTTGTTAAAAGAAATGCATGTCTACTGCCATATCCAACTCCTCTACACACTGATGGTATGCAGATGCAGAGAGAGGAACACATCCTATTTTTGAATTAATCATTGACAGCGTGGAGAAGTAGAGAGGAACACATCCTATTTTTGAATTAATCATTGATGGTGTGGAGAAGTAGAGAGGAACACATCCTATTCTAACTACCAGACATACCTACACAATTGTGTGTCTGTGTGTGTGATATCTTACCAGACAGACATGAAGACTTGTATTTGTGTGTGTGTGTGTGTGTGTGTGTGATATCTTACCTGACCTGCATTCTCCATATCCATGTCCCAGATTTTCTTCTTTAATCTGAAACAACAGTCAACTCAGGGTGTCAGAGGAAACTGATGATTCTGCCTTATCTTACCCCCAGATAGCAAAATGCAGATGGAGCACTGGTGGTCCACTGGTGTGTTTGCTCGTTGCTTCTCCGGTGGTCCCCCTAAGGCTTGCCACTAACTCACCCAATACATGGTATTAACCATATATATATATATATATACATATAACAAAAATAATATATTGCTGAAGCGTAGCAGCCAACCGGCAGACCATCAGTGTATTGCTATCTGGCTAGCTTTATTGTTAAATCTAATGTGTTTCTGATTTATTAGCATTACCTTAAAGTGATATTCAGAGGCAAAATCCACACACAGCAAAGTGGTTCAAGGTCAACGAGTGCTGTTGGTAGGAAAACAAGAGAGACTTTGGTACAACATGGACCAAATAGCAAAACAGAAACTAATGTCAACTGGAAAGGGAAGGAAACACCATTTCAGTTTCTTTTTCTTTGACCAGTTCAGTTAGCATTAACTGACATTGCACAGATTCGGTCTATGTTGTACCAAATGTTCCCGTCTGTGTTCCTACTGACCGCACTTGTTGAACACAAATAAACAGAGTTGTGAGTTGATTACTCTGGAATCCCTCCATCAGCTAACTTTACCTCATCATAGGAAATAGATTAACAGTTTTACTCTAGCTAATGCTAATGCTAAGTTAGCTTTACCTCATCACATGAAATGGATGAACAGTTTCAATCTAACTAATGCTAATGCTAAGTTAGCTTTACCTCATCATATGAAATGGATTAACATTTTCGATCACATTAAAACAAAATTACTTTGCATTAGCTTGACAGAGCAAACAGGCTGGAAAATTCATTACCATGACATGTTGTGATAGAATTTGCAGTGTTTAGGATATTAGACTCAACAACAAAAATAAAAATGCGGCACCTGGATCCATTCTATTTGTAAATCTTCAGCTGAAGAGGCGAGCTGATCTGTTAAGGGGCCAAATCTCCCTGCGGAGTAGATTAAAAGAGATTGTCAGAGATTGTATGAGCATTTCTCTGTGTGTGTGTGTGTACTGGAACTCAGTACTTAAGTAAAAGTACAAATAACCGGCAAAATATATACTCAAATGAAAGTAGAACTACAACATCAACAATCCTATTTAAGTAAAAGTAATTACTTACGTACTTACTTTTAAATGTACTTCAAGTACTAAAAGTAAAAGTACTGGTGGAATATATTGTCTCTTAATGGTTAATATTTCAATACAAAAAACAGGCCTATAGAATTAGCTCCCATATGAAATATGAAACTTCTAATTTTTCCAATAAAATGCTGAAAACCAAAACGTCCACTAATTCTGATATTTTAATGATAGACTGACTAGAAAAAGAAAAAAAATGGTTGGTTTGAAATATTTATATGCAGTCAACAGTCAATGTTTTCGGTTTCAAAATAGACAACAACTTGCCCATCTTGTTATTAGATAGGCTGGTCAGAGATCATGGCTCATACTGGTACTTAAACGTACTTAAGTAATGTCACAAAGTATTTGTACTTAAACGTACTTAAGTAATGTTAGAAAGTATTTGTACTTAATCTCTGTGCTAAATTTATTATTGCGTTGTGGAGTGTTGCATCACTGTGTTGTCCTCTCTGAACTAGTTTATTGAATCTAGGGCTTGTGGTGTCCTTGGCTGTGAATCTGTTTCTTTTGTGTGCCACGGTCATTGACACAGCTGGAACTCACACTGTTGAAAGCATCAAAATGGTTTATCTTTGTTGGGCAAGACAACATATGCCCTGTGTAAGACATGAGTAAGACTTAACATGTGTCTAAAAAAAAAAATCTTAGTAAAATTAGTTTTATTGTGTTGTAGCTTGAATGTTAATACTCTTTTGGATAAAAGCATAAATGTAATGTAAATGTAAATCAATCTTGTGTGTGTGTGTGTGTGTGTGTCGGTGCGTGTGTACACTCTAGTTTGACAGGGACAACGTCAAGATCCCTGGTATGCTGATCATTGACACGCCAGGTCACGAGTCCTTCAGGTAAGCACCCTTGAAATGACCCCTAAACACCAGGTGTAGTGTCAGGGTCAAGGGCAGTTTGGCCTGGAACAGGTCTGCTTTTATGTTGGCGCATGGTTCGAGCAGGCTTTTTTTGAGGAAAAAAGAATGGAATGAATGCAGAAATGTGTGACTTGTCTTTAATTGAATTTAATTGTTAGTTAGTATGGTTGTGTGTGTGTGTTGTTTTTATGTGTGTGTGAACTGAGTGTGCATTTGTGCATAGTTATGTGCTTGTATGTGTTTATGTGTATGTGAGTGTGTGAATGACCTGTGTGTGACCAGTGTGTAACCTGTGTATTGTGTGTGTGTTCGTGTGTGTGTGTGTGTGCAGTAATCTGAGGAACAGGGGCAGTTCTCTGTGTGACATTGCCATCCTGGTGGTGGACATCATGCATGGCCTTGAGCCCCAGATGCTGGAGTCCATTAACCTTCTCAAGGAGAAGAAGTGTCCCTTCATAGTAGCCCTTAACAAGGTGAGGACACACAGCAGCACTTCCACACCTTAACCACTGCAGGCAGAGTTTGGTCTGAACGGTATGGAGCAGGGCGGTCTTGTCCGGATATGAGCGAAAGAACAGACAGAGGAAGCAGTGCTCTGAACAAGAAGATTTCTCAACGCTCCGCTCACATGCTCTGGTTCCTGCTCACACTTTCTTACCACATGGACTGACAGACTGGTACGCATATGTGTGTTCTTACCAGACTGACTGCATTCTCCATATCCCTGTACAGGACGTTCTTCTTTAATCTGAGAGGCCAGTGATTCTGACGAGACCAGTGACTCCTCAGCTGTTGCCAGAGATTCTGATTGGACAGGAGAGCTGGGACTCTTAATTTGCTGCAAATCACACAACAGATGTTGTAGCGTATGTGTGTTTGCTAACCTGTCAAGACAGACTGTCATCAAAATGTGTAGTCTGGTCATGACCGATAGACCGAGCCAAGAGGCTGAATCAGCGACTGTTTTTCAAACTGCCTCTGCATGCTGCAAGCTGATAAGATACCGTTAGGGTATGTCTTACCATACTAGAGAGATGTGATTGGTCTGACCAAACTTTGGAAAAGAGCAACTGAGGCCCTTTGGATCGTGGCTAGATATGCCAGCTGAGCAAAACTATTTGCTACAGCTAGGGTACACCTAGATTTCTGTTTTTGCTTCACAGATATAAAGTATAAGTGTGTGTGTGTCTCACACCTTGAGCTGGGTCTCTCCACCCTTTGGCCACTCATTCAGGTCTTGAAGTGTCCTATAGGGGGCAGTTTATTTTATTTAAATGTTAAAAAGCAGACAAATAAGATGAACAAAAGATTTTTCAGAAAGTACATGATATAAGGCACTGTGTGTGTGTGTGTATGTATGTGTGTACCTACCTGTTAGTTTGTAGTCTTTGCAGCTGTTGATACAGATCTTTTAGTTCATTCTTTAGGAGAGTCACAATCTGAATGAATAAACACACACACACATTATTCCTTCCTGCCTCATTCTGTTTTTCCACCCACACTATACTAAATTCTTACAGACACACACACACTCACCTGGTTGGCCTGTCCCAGTGAGCTGTGTTTCTCCTCCAGGTGTTTGTGTAGTTCAACAATCTTCAGCTTCAGCTGTTTGTTTGCCTGCACCTGCTCACTCAGACTCCGCCCAGTCTCCGCCTCCCTCTCTTCCAGCTGACAAATCAGCACACAGAGCTCCTGGTTCCTTCCTGCTTCATGCTGATAAAGGCATGAGCACAAAAAGGCACAAACACACTCATACTCTCGTCTTGATGAGTAGGACTTGGGGGCGTGTTCCAATGACTAGCCTACTGGTTCATGGACAACTATAAAGAATCTAATCTCATCTCAATGATCTCATCCCATATGATGCGTTCAGTGGTTTTCTCCAAGTTTATGCAGGCTTGTGTGTGTGTGTGTGTGTGTGTGTTACCTGTAATGCTCGTATGATGTGTTCAGTGGCTTGCTCCAGGTTTATGCAGGCTTGTGTGTGTGTGTGTGTGTGTGTGTGTGCGTGTGTTACCTGTAATGCTTGTATGTGTTCAGTGGCTTGCTCCAAGTCCATGCAGGCTTGTGTGTGTGTGTGTGTGTGTGTGTGTGTGTGTGTTTGTGTGTGTTACCTGTAATGCTCGTATGATGTGTTCAGTGGCTTGCTCCAGGTTTATGCAGGCTTGCATGTGACTCATGTCTCCATATGGCTCATTCACCTGTAAACACACCGACACAACAACACACTTCATCCAACGCTGCTGTGAGGATGTGAGTGTGATGTGTGGCTGCTGTTATCAGTGTTAGCAAACTTTTAACTGTCACATCCCCGAAGACACTTTATACCTTCCTGTGTAGCCTTAGCTTCATGGTCATTTTACTGTGTGATACTGTATGTTGATTATTTTAGTGATAATACATGTTGTTTATTTTATGGATATATAAATACTTGTTTACATGTAAAACATGCGGTAGAGACAACAAACCTCTACTTGACTTGTTCATATTGTTTCACTAACACAAAACAGTTTCACAAACCCAACATTAGTTTTAATGTAGCCTGTTCACTAATGTGGTTCTGGTGAGAATTTGAGTGTGATGTGTGGCTGCTGTTATCAGTGTTATGTTTAAACCTGAACACTATAACAACTACATAGTCACTAACACGCAACATAATGCTTGGGTAGTAATATGGCTGTAGTATGTGATGGCAAAGATCACTGAACGCTGCTCTGCTTCAACCCTGTCTGGTGATGGCTAAGAGGAGAGGGCCTTTGGCTAAGCAGTACTATGGTGGCTAACAGCATAAATATGAATTTGATATGGCTATCGCTAGGCTAATGCTGGTGCCTAACTATCTGCACAATCAGGTCTAGCAAATCACAAGTAAATCATAAATGATCAACATAACTTTAGTGTTAGCTATCGTCAGGATACAGAATATAAATGCATTTACACAGAAATATAATTTTACCTGCTTTAGGACCTGTTATTTACTGCTGTGTGCTAGCAGAATGTATGCTAACACGAATGAACTCTTTTCCCTTCAAGATACTAAATTACTACCACAGCAGTCCCATTAGATAAGGTTGCAGTGCAGGTTTGTCTGGAACTATTGAGGTTTACAAAAACCACGTGACAGCCCTAGCAACGACATGATCAGTGAGCAGTGTGGTGATTGGCTGTTTAGGGAAAATCTGTAAAAGCAGTGTGGTGATTGGCTGTTTAGAGAAAATCTGTAAATAAGTTTCGCACTTCTGCTTTGTATCTGTAAATATGTTTCATGTTTGTAGAAAATGGATGCACACTTGCAAATTGAAAAAAAAAAATTCCATGCAGTGACAAAACAGATTTGCAAATTAGCAACTTTTCACACCATCTTTACCAATGTTCAGTTGGGCACAGCCAAGACGTGTGTGAGTGTGTGTGTCTTACCCGTAATGTTTGTGTGATGCATTGAGTGGCCTTCTCCAGGTTCATGCAGACTTGCTTGTGACTCATGTTCACATATTGCTCATCCATCTGTAAACACACACCAAAACAACATGCTTCACTCTGCTTCTATCCAGACAGCAAGAGGCTGGTGGTCCGACTGTGTTTTTGCTCATCAGTTCTCTGACGGCCACCGCCGCTAACTATGCGCTTTTTCGCCATATATGGCATTTGTTCTTCTGTCTGAGAAATAACCATATACGGCAAAAGAGCGGTGACCCTCTGGATAACTCGTGAGCAAAAATACCAGAGGACCGTTAACCTCGTGCTATCTAGAAAAGGTGTAAAACTCATCAAAAAATATAAAGGATACTTTAGAACCCAAAACGTTATTCGATAAAATACAGTCAACTCGGCATTGGTTGGTTGTATTCTCTATATGCCTGCCCCGGCTGTTTTTAGCGTAAACGTTACAAAAGAAACTCACCTGTACAAAAAGAAACGTAAACATTACAAAAGAAACTCACCCCTAGCATCACAGTTAACTGATTTCGACTTCATTAAACATCAGAAACCCGTTAGACGCGTCTACTCTAAATAATACAGTCATGAACGCGACTTCCCACCTTCCCAGTGTCGCCTCTCGTTGCGTTGTCTCTCAGTTCAGTGGGGCGTCGTTTTTGCTGATGACTTTTACATGCTTTGAAAGACTGCCACCGTCCCAGTCACATAATGGAAAAAAGGTGTTATTAATACGCATCGGAACACTGTCTTTTCCGAAATATTTCAACACATCAATGGGACAGACATGTATGCAACTAGTCTGTACCCCTGGTGCTGTTTTTCTTCTTCGACTGACGCCTTTGTAGGATGACGTGGACCATAGAGGCTTACAGCCATCTAGCGGCCAGAATGAAAAAAATGCTTATTACGTCTGGGTAAATTTGCTTTAGTTTTGTAAATTAATCTCGCTTCTGGAAATCGCATCAAATTTAGCAAAGGTAGCACATTAATTATTATTATTATTAGCCGTAGTAGTAGTAGTATACCAATATGTCTTTATATTTCAGATCAATCAACTAAGACATTGTGAATATCTGGCCCATTTTGTGCTTCTGTATGGTCGAATTTCAATCCAGTGTTCTGGCTTTTTTTCAATCCTTTTTATCTTTTTTCTGGCTTTTGTGCTTATTTGGTGAGATTTGCCTTCATCATATCACATATCATAAAGACTATAAATTCATGTAGGAGGAGTATGTTAAATTAGACCATGTGTCAAAACGTATTTAATCCCAATTACCTCACTTGGGTGTGGCTAATGTAATGTATATACAAAAGTTGTTTGTTGACATGTTTTGTTATGATCTGAATATATCACTCGAAGGGTATTTTCTGACTTTGATTTGTCTATTTCCTATTCTATGTCACCGTTTGGTTTTCCAATACGGCCACCAAATTTATGTGGAATTATTTAAATTCTGCTGAATAATGAAACTAGACACTTTTATTCAGTTGAAAACTGAAATTCTTGCTGCATTCCTGGGTGGCTCCTTTAAGACACAAATACTTCTAAACATAAATATATATTGAGCACAAAAGACCATGCCTCTTCGCAACAAATAACATGTAACATCCTATGACAGCAAAATTTAAATACAAATCCCCAAGACATACAACCTTATACAACATGTACAATTCACACATCATGTCACACACACTCACACATCACATATACAGCACACTCATGACCCTTAGTTAATATTGTACTGGACTTTAGCTTAGTTGGTTCAGCTATGGATGGACTGACAGACAAAAGACTGACTGCTCAGAACGCTCTGAATCACTGATGTAACAATAAGAAAATGATTCGATTTTCATCTGTTAAGAAAATAAATACACTGCTGTATCTTTCTGCAGATAAAGTCTATGTGAGATGTCCATGCAAACAATGTTCCCTCTATTTTTTTTCCAACACTGAGCAAATTTAAATGTCTGTGTGGCATGCTTCAGCATCATGAGCGGCCTTTTGTGGTCGACCGATAATGACAACTGATAATTATCAATATTAATCTATTCGCTGTTCGGTACTTAGTTGGTAATTGGCTGTTGCTGTTGTAGTGGCTATGTGGAAAACAGTGAATATTTGCAAAATGTAGCCTATTCCCTGATTTTTAACAAAATAAAGTTTTCAGTGAAGGTATATGTACATTATTGCCTCTTAAAAGGCTATCGTTACTTCTAGCCTACCTACAGCAACAGGCAGCTGATGCAGTTTTGCTTTCTCTTGCGCAGATGAGCACTAACTTAATGAAGTTGAGCGGCTCACATTGCACCTAATTTTATGTGTTTACTCGTATGTTTTGTGACATAAAATTTTCTGATCCTGAGTTCCTTTTTCTACCAGGCAATTGAGAAACTATGTTTTACTACTCTGCTAGAAATGGTGAATGCTCCTGATGGTTATAAGCTAGAGCTCAGTAGTTTGGCCAGGTTATAGAGATCACTGGCTTATTGTATCTGGTCTTAGACTGGAAAATTACAAAAAGAAGGTTGTAAACATAGATGTCAACATGCAAAAACTCAAGAAATACACAAATACTTCTGTTTTCATAGCTGGATTCCACACAAATACTTCTGTTTCCATGTCTGGATTCCACAATTCTGTTCACGTTCTCCACATCTCAGAAATCATACAGACCAAGGGATGGGCAGGGTGGTAGGAGGTCAAGATTAAATATGCCACAGGAGTATTGAAGAAGCTATGGGCTGTCTGACAGAGAACCTGAAATTATGAAATAACTCACAAAATGTCTACTGATATATCTTGCTTCTTCTTTGATTTGTTTTCTTTTAAGATCAAATCTACATTTCTTTGTTTCTTGCTACTATGTACATGCTGGCCTTTATTACAGAATAAGAACAATTCTAGGAAAAAACATGTTGAACCATGGTTGCTTTTAAACCAGCTTAGGCCTAAAACAGCAAGACTATGTTATTCTGGTAAAGCTGTATTTTCATCATACTTTTTGAATATCAGAAAACACAATCCGACTATTTTAGCCCTTTTTTAGTCAATCAGTACTTCATTGCCCACATATCATTGATAGTTACAGGGGTTCAGATGAAAAGAAATACTTGTGAAAACACAATCCCACTATATTTATCTCATCAGTTCTCCATTGTCCCTACAAGGATTCTGGGAATTGTATAGAGTAAGCACCAAAATACAGTATAATCTGAGTGAGGGGGTAATATAGATATTTTTCAGGCCATTTTAACATCTCCAGGTGTTTTCAGTGACTTGAAAAGAGACCTCTAAAATTCCAGGTTTTCTAGGACGTGTGAGATTTTTTTGCTTGATTGAAGCTCTTGCCAGTGTTTTGACTTGTTTCCTGCGTGAATGTACTAATGTACATTGAAACTCCCCTCTTGAGTGAAGCTCTTGCCACACTGTGACATGGCCTCTCTCCTGTGTGAGTACGCCAGTGTACATTGAGAATTCTCTTATAAGTGAAGCTCTTGCCACACTGAGTGTAGTGGCTCGGGCTCTCTCTTGTGTGAATGAGTTGGTGTCGTTTGAGATGTTTCTCTTGAGTGAAACTCTTGCCACACTGAGTGCAGTGGTATGGCCTCTCTCGTATGAATGAGCTGGTGTCGTTTGAGAGTTCTCTCTTGAGCAAAACTCTTGCCACACTGAGTGCAGTGGTATGGCCTCTCTCCGGTGTGAGTGTACTGGTGTAGTTTGAGATTTCCCCCTTGAGTGAAGCTCTTGCCACACTGAGTGCAGTGATATGGCTTCTCTCCTGTGTGAATGCGCTGGTGTTGTTTAAGAACTCCCTCTCGAGTGAAGCTCTTGCCACATTGAGTGCAGTGGTACTGCCTCTCTCCCGTGTGAATGCGCTGGTGTTGTTTAAGATGTTTCTTTAGAGTGAAGCTCTGGCCGCACTGAGTGCAGTAGTATGGTCTCTCTCCTGTGTGAGTGTGCTGGTGTTGACTGAGATGTCCCTTTCGGGTGAAGGTCTTGCCACACTGAGTACAGCGGTACGGCCTCTCTCCTGTGTGAATGCGATGGTGTCGTTTGAGACCTAGTCGTCTTGTGAAGCTCTTACCACACCAAGTGCAACGGTGGCACTTCAGTCCTGTTTTCCAAAAACAAAAGAAATACAGGAAAACAGTTGTTTAACACCAACAATCATTGCTAACAAGTATTGTGTTAGCCTGTGTCATAGGGAAACACGTAAAAGGCTTATGGAGTATTGTGTTAGCTTATGGGGTATTGTGTTAGCTTGTGTCATAGAGAAACACATAAACAAAAGAAATACAGGAAAACAGTTGTTTAACACCAACAAACAAGCTATCAGGTCCCCTCTAATGCGTCTTCAACAGTACTGACCAACACAGCAAGCTATACTTGATTGACAGCCAAGCAACCAATGACTGCTATTGTAACAATATTCATCCCACCCAGTTCAGAACAGGGCTTGAACTTGAACAATCAAGATAAAGCCCAGGCTCCCTGTCAAGGTTTACTAATGCTCCACACTAGGTTTGCTGGCACCCATTACACAGTGTTGACCACAATGACTGTGGACATGTGGGGACTGTGGACATCTGTTATGATCTGTTCCAATCTGATTTGTTCTGTTATGATCTGTTTCAATCTGATTTGTTCTGTTATGATCTGTTTCAATCTGATTTGTTCTGTTATGATCTGTTTCAATCCAATTTGTTCTGTTATGATCTGTTTCAATCTGACTTGTCTGTTTTCCCATTCTATGTCACCTGTAGGCTTTGCAATCTGGGTGGCATTACTTAAATCCTGCTGAATTACTACACACTCTGACAATACAACATGATATGCGTCCCTGGGTGGCTCATTTAAGACACAGATACAAAACACAAAACAGCCCAAAATACACATGTGGCACCTCTGGGGAACAAACAACATGTAAGATCTTATGACAGACTCATTTTACAAACACATAAATAGAAGAAAAGAAGAAGAGCAGAAGAGTATTTTAAATCTCAAGTTGAACTTTAATTGGGATAAAGTTGAGGATAGGTGAGCAATTGACTGTTTCTTAGATTATATTTTGTGAATGGGTGAAACCCCATGGCTTTGATCTGACGTTTTTGTATGTCACCATACTGCACGCACAGATCATTCATGCCTGTTAATCAGAATCATCCGCTCACCGTGATCACCAAGCTCACAGAAATCTCCGTGATCACCAAGCTCACCGAGATCACCGAGCTCATCGAGATCACCGAGCTCACAGAGATCACCGAGCTCACCGTGATCACCGAGCTCACCGTGATCACCAAGCTCACCGAGCTCACTGAGATCACCGTCATCTGTGGACTTCACTGTGTTTGAATGAGTTAATGGGATCTCAATGCCAGAACTAACATGAAGTTAGGGACACAAAATTACACTTCTGAGTAATGAAACCGAACATTTTATCCAATGATACTGATGTTAAGTGACAGCTCAAGCAACTGCACATGTTTTAACTTAATGAATAGTTTATTTACAAACTTTTTGGTGACATTTTAGAGGACACAGAGCTTCCCTTGCAGTCTTATAGTAGCTGCCTCTGCTCACACATCACATAAACAACAGACTCATAACCCTGCGTTAATACTGTACTAGATTTAGGTTAGTTAGAGGGAACTGCATGAGGGCAATAGTTGATGTTCTCTATAAAGGACATGTCAGGGGTCAGTGGAAATATTTCTGGACAGTTTAAGCTCAAAATCACTAATGTAAAAACCTTAACTAATAACTCCTACTACCTCCAAAGGACTTTAATCTCTGACAAAAATAAACACGTTACTGTGTCTTTTGAAGCCAAAAAGACACCCATGACACCCTAAAATTGATTAATGTCTGCACTGTCAACTCTACACTCTACACACTGGGTGTAAATAACAGTCAGGTTTTCCTAATATAATTTTCTCAGTTTTCACGATATGAGAGCGTTTTTACCACACCATTGAACTAGCCAGTCCATGTTGCCTTGATACAGCGTAGGATCTTCATAGTCTGTACACAGGGTCAGTAGGGAGGAGTCATCTGAGTATTTTAAAAGAAACTGAGGATTTTTTGGTTTTGGTTTTATAATGGTTATATTTTGGTTACATCTGGGGAGGAAAGTGTGTTGTTTACTATAACTAGCTGAACCCTGTTGGTGATTAAACACCAGTAAACAAGATAGAAATGAATCTGTAACTGAATCATTTCTGAGGTCTCCTACCAGGGGGCTGCAAATCCTGATCCTTCTCTTCTTCCTTCACTGGTTCTACTTGTGTTCTGCAGCAGTCCACCAGCACCACTGATACCCCATTCAGCTGCGCCCGAGACCTGGTGCCTGGAACATATTCATCACCTTCATCATCATCTTCCTCCTCATCTTCATCTTCAGAGACTGGGGCGAGCAGATTCAGACCATCAGACAACACCGGTGAATCCTGAGTGAGAGAAGAGACCTTTATGGTTTAGTCTGATGCTTCCTGGGTGAGGGATTAGTTTGTCTAATGCTACAAACAATGCATTTCAGTAAACTGGTAGCATTTCACATGTGTGCAGTGGGTCAATGGTATGTTGAATCTGTGAATCTATGGGCTGGACCCAGGCTCGTGCTGTTAGAGGAGGCACTTGTTTATTAAAGGGTACAAAGACGGTGAAAAGCAGCGAGACTTGAAATAGTCAAGCATGACTGTGTTGCACAGCATAGGGTACCTGTGCGTTTCCTTGTTGCGAAATGATTATGTGCACATTAAGCGCAGAGGCTGTAGAGGCCATGTCTGTGTGATACAGCTGAGAAGTTCATTTTTAGGTTAATGTCATTTCTCAGTTGGCGTGTAGACACATGAGGGGGTAGTGAGAGGGAGAGTGAGAGGGGAGTTTGAGACCAGGAGTGTGAGGGGGGGAGTGAGAGGGAGAGTGTGAGAGGGGGAGTGTGAGTGTGAGGGGAGTGAGAGGGAGAGTGTGAGAGGGGGAGTGAGAGACCAGGAGTGTGAGGGGGGGAGTGTGAGCGGGAGTGTGAGACCAGGAGTGTGAGAGGGGAGTGTGAGAGTGTGAGTGTGAGGGGAGTGAGAGAGAGAGTGTGAGAGGGGGAGTGAGAGTGGGAATGTGAGACCAGGAGTGTGAGAGGGGGAGTGAGAGGGGAGTTTGAGACCAGGAGTCTGAGAGGGGGAGTGAGAGGGGGAGTGTGAGACCAGGAGTGTGAGGGGGAGTGTGAGAGGGGGAGTGAGAGGGGGAGTGTGAGACCAGGAGTGTGAGCGGGGGAGTGAGAGGGGGAGTGTGAGACCAGGAGTGTGAGAGGGGAGTGTGAGAGTGTGAGTGTGAGGGGAGTGAGAGGGAGAGTGTGAGAGGGGGAGTGAGAGTGGGAATGTGAGACCAGGAGTGTGAGAGGGGGAGTGAGAGGGGAGTTTGAGACCAGGAGTGTGAGAGGGGGAGTGTGACAGGGGGAGTGGCTACAGTTTATAGAGCGTCAGAAGACAACCATGCTTCTTTTAATGATATCTTTATTATTTATAGGCCACCAAACCAACCACCAAACTTGGTACTGCCATCAGTCGGGCCATCGGCAAGACACATACCAAATTTGAGCTCAGTCAGATGAGTGGTTGGAGAGTTATGCGTGGAACAGACAGACACACAGACAGATGTTCCTTACATGAATAGATAGATACTGTGGAATTTATTTCCATTAACTTGTGAGATGTAGTGTCATTTCAATATTATACACATCAATAAAAGTCAAGTTCAGCACCTGGGTCTGTTCAGTTTTAATGTCTGCAGACGCAGCCTGATCTGTTCTGAGGTCAACTCCATCTGTGGCAGAGAACAGAAGATGACTCACACCTATTCATTCAAAAGAAACACATTAATCCATGCTCCTTATAATCTGCTAGATCTACATCTCAATTATATTGTTTCCATGATCTTCATGATTAGTTGATTACTTAGCTACATAGCTCTGTCTGTGATCTGATGAACTGATGATTTTTGGAGTGTGTGTGTGTGTGTTCCTATGTACAACTCCCTACCAGGCTGACTGCACTCTCCATATCCATGAAGAACGTTTTCTTCTTTAATCCTGAAAAGCTGTGGATCCTGGGTGTGGGATGAGACAGGCAGACTCGGACTACAGGCTGCAGACAGCATCCGTGAAGTCTGACTTTGAGCATTAGCATAGTCTAGCTGTGCAAAAAACATAACACACAGCAAGAGATTCGTCAGATTCTTTTGGTCCTGGCCTTCCTCCCCGAGGGCTCTGCCTTCCAAGCCCCTTGTCACAATGCCCAGTAGATGGAAGTGAAAAGGCCAAACTGATGCAGACAACGTCCTTTTACCTTGGACGTATGATTTGCTACCTGCCTTCACTGTATCTTTAGAGACTATAGTGGGAGCTCTCTGCGCACTCCTGCTGATTTGATTACTAATTCATATCCATTGTTTCTACTGCAAAATACAACTAAATTGGCAGATTAGCCACCACAGTCTAGGCAATGAGCTGTCGTAAACACTGTCGTACCTGTAATGTGTGTCTGCTGCATTGGGTGGTCTTCTTCAGGTCCATATGCTGATCAGTCTCCTCCATCTACACAGCCAGTAGAAGAAAGAGAGAGAAAGACAGAAAGAAATCTGACTTGCATTGCTTTACGAGCCTAAACCCACTGACAACTGTTATAGCAGCAGCTCCACCTTTTTAGTGCCATGGCGGTCAGCAATGGTCAACTTCCACTGACCATTTTTCATGAATGCATATTGTGCCATTAACAAAGCAAGCTTATGGCTACGGGCCAAGCTATGTGTGGGGCTATGCATGTCAGTTGTCAATAAACTCAATAATCAATCTCTGATTATAACGAACAGGGGTCATAATTAACTTTTGGAAAAGGGAACATCTACCGGATAGTGACAGATACATTGCTGAAATTCAGGGCATTAAGAATTATTGTATATCGACTGGTCATTTGGCCGGTGGTTGGTAGGCTACTAATTTGAGCCCTGGTAATAAAGTTATACATATCATGCAAATAGTGTGTGGAAGCTTCACTCTAAATCGCTATATTCTGGATTAAATCAGAGTACGCTTTGCTATTTATGTCGTAGCGAAAGTTTCTCACCTTATCGCTCTCAGTAACGCGTTTTGGTGGCGTCGTGGAATGTGTATGGTTTGATAGAGGTGAATGCTTCCGCTATGATGTATGTCGCATACTGTTTTCGGCTTAACGTTGACTTTTCAAATTACATGCAAACCAAATACAGTCTTCAACCTCCAAACCGACATATAAAAATCATACAACATACTTTTCCCCCCCAAAATACACATACATGGCATTACAACAACGTAACAGTAAGAGCAGGGTTTGTTTAGTGTTTCTTCTTCGACTGACGTTTTAAAAACGGTTAGTCGAGTATGTTGCTTATCTGAGCCATCTAGCGGAGAGGATGAAAAGTTACTTTAAAACCATAAAAAATGAATATCGGCCTGTCAGTAGGCAAGAAATGTTAAATTAGGGTGGACGCAAGTGGCGTGTTCCCATCAATAACCGGCGATTGTTGGATTGTCCCCACCAATAATTTATATTCGATTAGAAAAAAACCTTTCTTCTATTTTTAAACAGATAACCTAATGCGATCGTTTTTGCCTTTCCTGCCAACATCTGCTAGGCTTGTCAGATGTCTCATAACTCCATCAATTATGTGCGCAAAGACGTTCCAGCAGCAGCTTGCATGTATGTTCACAAGTTTTGGCCACTTTGGAGATGATATACCAGCAAAAGAGCGTAGGACAGTTTTTAACCAGCCACTAAGCATTCAACTCACCGTTCAATATGCTAAAATAAAATATAGCGTGTTCTGATTATGAATTATTTGGGAAGGTAAATTATTTTGCTTTTATTTGGAAAAAGAAATCTTTTGGAAATCTTTTTTATTTGGAAAAAGAAATCAGAACAAGTTGGTTTAATAGGATATTGTTAACACAGCAAAGGAGGTGTAAAATTACCCTTTTGTGTTTCTCTTTCTCTCGGCTCACATAAGGTATATATTTGTTTAACATTGTATGAAGTGAATCAAATACATCCAAAGATGGACCAGAAAAAGATATGCAAAATAACACAAGCCAAATGTATTTTAAATTCTATTTTTGGAATGTTCTGTGAGGTGGAGCAGTAGTGGTATCATTCCTTTTACGTTTATGCATTTAGCAGACGCTTTTATCCAAAGCGACTTACAACTTATCAACTATCAATTGATCAGGGCCAGTCTCCCCTAGAGCAACTTAGGGTTCAGTGTCTTGCTCAAGGGCACAACGGTAGCAGCTGGGATTTGAACCCACAACTCTTCAGGCATGCTCTTGCACGCTAGCCAGGTTCCTTAACCACTACGCTACCACCACCACTTTTGGATCCAGAGACCAGAATTGTTCTGGAGGAGCAAAGAGAGATTTCGGTGTTGGTGGAGGAAGACAGATTGGGGTGTATGAAACAGAGGCAAAAGGGGGTGGGGTGTCATTGCATTCCCTCCAGCAAAGCCTGTCATTAACACCAAGACAGAACAGGGACCAAGGGAGGAAAGACTGAGCTGTTGATCAGATAAAGTTTATCAAGCAGATGAAATGAATTTCATATACCAGGGTTCAGTTTCACCACAGCAGCTTGCAGAGTTCCAATAGGTGGCGAGAGAAGAAGCAGGGAAAATGGACCCAAAGAAATGACAGAAAACAGTGTGCAGCAGTAGACCACATGACCAAGCAGACACACAGGAGAAGGGTTGTTTGTAACTGCAGCACTCTCTAACTCCTGTACGGGGGCGATTTAGTGACCCTGGGTGACACCTGTGATTTGACATCTTGGACTGTTTCTTCAACAAAGCCTGATCAACAGGCCCAGCTTAACTCTCTGTTCTGATCTGTTTGAGGATGTTTCTTTCTTCTTTCATATGAAAATAGGAAACTCAACCAGGTCAATGTGCTTTACAAAGATAGATAGAAAATAAAATGACAGATTTAAACTGATCCACTGAAAAGTGGAAAAGAACAGCTCAAATTTGCACATTTTACAAACAGGTTTAAATAGAACACTCCCTTTTCCAAGGACCTATTCCAATGAAAAAAAAGCTGAGTGGTGGTGAAATTAGGATCATGAAATCATCACACTACACATCAAAATGGGAAATAATTAATAGGAGCTTTGGGGCTCCATTTCTTGCTGTCAACAGAAGAAAGGGAAAATGTTCTAATTTTCCTGTATTTTGGGCCGGGATTCTGGGAAAAGTACCTTATTTTCAATGTTAAAAGTTGCCAGGTATGGTCATTGATAAACCTCTAAACAAATGTTTTTATTTCACCACTAAAGTTGATATTCAGTTGTGATGTTCAGTTTTTTCAAAATCATCTTGAAATTTTCTTCAATTTTCTAGTGTGTTACAGCCACATAACATATATCATATCATGTTACAGACACATAACACATCATGTGTTATGACCCACATTACTCAACCAAAGCAAACAAGCATGTCAGTGATGTAAACATTCAGTGCAGTGGTACGCCATCTCTTGTGTGATTGAGCTGGTGTCGTTTGAGAGTTCCCTCTTGAGTAAAGCTTTTGCCACACTGAGTGCAGTGGTATGGACTCTCTCCTGTGTGAGTGCGCTGGTGTAGTTTGAGAGTTCCCTCGCGAGTGAAGCTCTTACCACACTGACTGCAGTGGTATAACCTCTCTCCTATGTGAGTGCGCTGGTGTAGTTTGAGAGTTCCCTCGCGAGTGAAGCTCTTACCACACTGACTGCAGTGGTACAGCCTCTCTCCTGTGTGAGTGCGCTGGTGTTGTTTGAGTTTTCCCACTTGAGTGAAGCTCTTACCACACTGAGTGCAGAGGTACTGCCTCTTTACTGTGTGAATGCGATGGTGTTGTTTAAGATCTAGTCGTCTTGTGAAGCTCTTACCACACTGACTGCAGCAGTGGCGCTTCAGTCCTTTCCCTGTTTTCCCAAAACATAAAAATACAGAAAAACAATTAACACTAACAAACAAGCTATCTGGTCCACAGTTATGTTCCAACATTTCTGCTACACTTGATTGACAGCTAGGCAACCAATGACTGCTATTGTAACCATAGTCATCCAGCCCTGGGCTTGAACCTAGCCAATCAATGAAAAGGCCAGGCTCCCTGTCAACTGACTGAGAAGCTCTAGAATGCAGGAGCAACGTTTACAACGTTCTACACCAGGCTAGCTGGCACCCATTACACAATGTTTACTAAGATGACTGTGGACATGTTCTGTCCAATAATCTGTTTCATTCTGTCACCTTTAATTTTACCCAATACTGCCACCAGTCTAGGTGGCATTATTTAATATTTGTTGAATTACTACACACTATGATACAATAGAATACAATATACTTTTTTATCTGTTCAAGACCTAAATTCTTGCTGCATTCCTGGGTGGCTCATTTAAGATACAAATGCTTCAAAACAGCCCAAAAGACAAGTGACACCTCTTGGGAACAAATGTCCTATGACATTTGATTCAATTAAATTCAGTTTTATTTATACAGCGCCTTTTACAATAGTATTGTCTCGTGGCGCTTCACAGAAGGAGCACCCAAGAGCAACAGGGGCAGGAAAAACTCCCTTATGTTCAGTTAATCTAGGAAGAAACCTTGGGCAGATCCACGACTCAAGGGGCTAACCCAACTGTCAGGGGTCATGGAGAAAAAAAAATACATAACAATTTGATGACAGCCACATTTTACAAATACATAAATACAAATTCCCAAGACAAACACACAGACAGACACAAATACAGATCCCCAAAACATACAACTTTATACAACAAGTACAATTCACATATCCTTTCACACACACTCACACATCTCATATACAACAAACTCAGCAATAGGATGTTCTCATAAACTAAAGGGGTATTTACACCAGGAAATTCCTTTAGTTTACACGCATTTGTCCGGACTAAAATACAATGTTTATTTTTTTATTTGGTGCGGTTCTCTTTCACGTTGCATTTTTTGCGAGTGGACCAGAATTTCTAAATAGAACTACATGTGTGACAAGGTCATTCAATCATTGGACAGAAATATTTGGGACAGGGAAGGCAGAAAAGCCGAAGTGAAAGTAGACCTAAACAGTCAATGTAAATGGAGTCTTTACTGCATTTAACCATTGAACTGCCTATGATTTAACAGCTACAGCGCATTAACGCATTTACTAAGCTACAACACAAGTTTTAAAATGCTTTACTTTTAATATTGCTAGGATGACTTGCGATGTGAGTGAAGGAACATGTGTCTGTCTGCACCAGAAGACACAACTGTAACCTAATTTGAACTGGAGCTGTCAGAACAACAAATATTTCACATTTTTTCCCATAATGCGTGACAACGGGAGCTAGTTAGATCCAAAAAACATACACTTTTTGCGTTTGGGTCGGATAGAGGTCAGGTCATTTTCACACCTCAAACGAACTGCACCAGGGTTTGTTAGGTACTGCTCCGAGACCACCTCTTCAACTGGATCTCGGTACGCTCGTTCGAGTTTGAGTGCTCGTATTAACCAAGGGAAGAAATTAACTTAAGCTAGTTTTAAGCAAACTAAACAAGGCAGGTGGGAATACCCCCTAAAAAGTGTTTATGTAAAGTGCTTGTGGAAATCCATAGGCTGCTGCAGATGTTGATTAACATGAGTTAAGTTCACTAACAGGAACTATTCAGGTTAAATAATTGCAGGTTGTTCATTAAAACTAACAACCAGTGAATGACCTTAACTTTACAGCTGCACCTAGCTGGCATGTTTATACCATGCATTTGCAAGCCAGCTGAGCGCACAGTAGTGTAATGGGGTTGTTGCTGCCACAACTACTTTTAGGAATTGGATTTGGCCCATGGTTCGGCTAATTTTTCCAGTACCCGATCCAAGTATTTTTTTCTATATTGGAACCGATATTGGTGCATCCCTATTGCAATAAGATTTATTTTGAACAGCATTCAAAGCATACCCTCTTGTGGTCTCGACTGACGTAATAAAAGGGCAGTGGCAGTGCATTGTGGTTAGGGTCGAGTCGACCCGGTCAATGGTTAACGATGGATGCGAAATACCAGTGGGCCAGATCTGATAGACATTATTACAGAATTACATCCAAATCTGGCTTGTGGGCCTGGAGTTTGACAGGTGTGCAATAACGAATGTGTTTAATCTAGAAATGTTAACAAGTTATTCTTTAACGCAAATTAATCATGCAGACATATACCAGCGCCCTCCTCATTTACAGACACCACAAGGGCTGTGATTGGTCGAGTTCGACCACTCGCTTTGTTTTGTTTGCCGTTGTGTTTCAGCAGCTCACTGTAGGTACTTTTATCAGCATGCTAGTCCACTGTCTAGACTTTGTAAATAATTTAAGACATCATGTTGAATTCAGTGGCAGGATTTCCTTATTGTACTGTGCTTATCTTTCAATAATATTTTAACTTCAGCACTTTGTCAGCAGCCAGTAGCCTACTTAGGCAGTCATGAGAAGTTAGATTGTTAACAGAACATGAACTGACTGCCCAGAAACCTTGTAAATAGTTCTGATATATTTTTTGTAACAACAATGAGGTTGTTGAAATTTTCAGTGTCTCTTTTAACAATAATGTTTAAAAAAATGAAAGCATGACAGGAATTCACTAGACTCGACTGTGTGGTCGAGGGGTAGATAGTTCCACTCAAACTGTGTGGTCAAAGGTTAGATAGTTCCACGCAAACTGTGTGGTCAAGGGGTAGATAGTTCCACTCAAAGAGACTGGACTGTGTGGTCAAGGGGTAGATAGTTCCACTCAAACTGTGTGGTCAAAGGTTAGATAGTTCCACGCAAACTGTGTGGTCAAGGGGTAGATAGTTCCACTCAAAGAGACTGGACTGTGTGGTCGAGGGGTAGATAGTTCCACACAAAGAGAATTGACAGTGTGGTTGAGGGGTAGATAGTTCTACTCAAAGCAATTTGGTGAATTGTGCTATGCAAACGCAGACACACAGAACAGGAAAACAACGACAACAATGCAGTGCCCTTTGTGCCGAGTCAATGCAGAGCCATAATCTTTGACACGCAATTGTCATAAATCTTTGACACGCAATTGTCATAAATCTTTGACATGCAATTGACAAAAATGCGATTGGCAGAGTGTCTGCAGCCACTGCAAACTACTGCCTAACTTGCAGTAAATATCTTTCTTTACTTCTGAGGTAACGTAAACAACTCTTACTCTGAAAGGTTCCCTGTCCGTACGGTGTGGTGTAACAAATCAAGGAAACCCCTCACCAAACGACTGCACTCTCCATACTCTTCATCATCACCATCCTCTTCCTCCTCATCTTCATCTTCAGAGACAGGGGCCAGCAGATTCAGACCCTCAGATGACACCAGTGAAGCCTGAGTGAGAGATTTATGGGTTAGTCTGGTGTTACCAGGATTAGTTTGTCCTGTTTGCTGTGGGGTTGTGTTATTAGTTTGATGCTGTGGGGTTGTGTCATTAGTCTGCCTAATGCTGTGGGGTTGTGTTATTAGTTTGCCTGATGCTGTGAAGTTGCGTAATTTGTTTAATACTGTGGAATTTATTTCCATTAACTTGCTGCAGTGTCACTGCAATATTATGCACATCAATAAAAGTCAAGTTCAGCACCTGGGTCTGTTCAGTTTGAAATTCTGTAGAGGCAGCCTGAACTGTTCTGAGGTCAACTCCATCTGTGGCAGAGAACAGAAGAAGACTCAGACCAAACCACTTACACTGATGAGATAACTTGCATTTACCACAAGTTAGGCAACAGCTGCAGACTCTGTGCCGACTGCTTTCACATCAATTGCGTGTCAAAGCCTATTGGCTGACTGAACGCAAAGGGCATTGTGTTGCCGTCGTTTTCCTGTCATGGTTCTGACATTTACAATATCGCTTGGAAGAAAAATATGTGTTCTTGTCTCTGTAGCTCTTTCCCACTGTATCACACAGTCATTCTGATTTCATCAATCAAGCCTACAGCTTTCTAAAGGTCTCAGCTTTCTAAAGGGGTCAAGTATTTGACTGTAGGTTAATGTATGTGGGAACAGGAGCCTCATAAATAGATATTGTGAAATTTCAATTAAAAATTTAAAATAGGGGGGTAAGTGTACAGGGCTTTTAATCCATGCTTCTTTCAATCCGCTACCTCTTCAGCTCAGTTGTATTGTTTTCATGTTTTCAAGTTGATTACATTAATTAACTACATAGCTGTCTCTGATCTGATGAACTGTTTTTAGACTGTGTCCTATCAGCAACTTACCAGGCTCTCCATATCCATTCAAAACGCTTTCCTCTTTAATCCTGAAAAGTTGTGGATCATGGATGTGGGATGAGACAGGCAGACTCTGACTACAGACTGCAGACAGCAACTGTGGACTAGGACTCTGGGCATTAGCACAGTCTAGCTGATCCTGGGCATCATAAATGACCAGCAGACTCGGACTCTGGGTGTCAGGTACACTCTGGACCAGTGGACTTTCAACAACACATGACACAGGTGAACCACAGTCAGCAGATAAGACCGCTGGTTGCTGGTCCTAAGGTGAGATTAGCTGTTCTGAACAGACCTGTGGCTCCTCAGCTGCTGAGAGCTGGTCTGGTTGGAGAGAAGAGCTGGAACTCACCATTTGCTGCAAAATACACAACAGACATTAGTTGAGACACTGGCCAACCAGGTGTGTGTGTGTTTGAGTACAAGGGTATTAAATGAGGTCAGAATACTGGATGAATCCCAATTGTGCACACACAGACACACACACACACACACCTGGTTGGCCTGTGCCAGTAAGTTATCTT
This sequence comes from Tenualosa thibaudeaui, assembly GCA_027481765.1. Lineage (NCBI taxonomy): Eukaryota > Metazoa > Chordata > Actinopteri > Clupeiformes > Clupeidae > Tenualosa > Tenualosa thibaudeaui. Next base: position 1,144,372 of record JAIFZK010000090.1, read on the forward strand.
TCTCCTCCAAGCTTTTTTTTGTAGCTCATCAATCTTCAGCCAAAGATAGTAGACAGGCAGGGGCTATTTAATAGGTGGACCATGGTTCGGATATGGACCCAGATGAGATTTCATTCGGACCCAGACCCATCCCATTGTGGGTAATAATCTGCATGCTAAATACCCGTCCTCTATGTCATATTTTCACAGGGCACAAATAACAGATTTCGTAATTGTAATTTAGTAATTGTTTGTGCATTGTTTCATAAATGTTTGTGCGCTGTTTCTATATGTTTGCGCACTGTTTCATAAATGTTTGTGCACTGTTTCGTAAATGTTTGTGCGCTGTTTCGTAAATGTTTGTGCACTGTTTCGTAAATGTTTGCGCACTGTTTCGTAAATGTTGTCTGCTTAATTTGTCATGAATGGAGTCCATCTCAACCACTGACAATAAAACAAGTACCAGAGAACTGGAGAGAAATTTAAAGTTTGCTCAACTAACAGTTAAATGGAGGCCACCATGCATATGGAATGCAGTTTACTACTTATTTTAGTTTTCTTTATTAAACTACAGTTATTCAAAAAAAAAAAAAAACCCAAACAGAATTCCAGTGCTACTTTGCATTTGCAGTCACTCAAAAGTTGAATGTAAGCCTATTCATGTTGTTTACACAACATAGAATGGATTTATGATCTATCTTTACAGTTATTCTAACTAAACTGAATACTGCAGTTTTATGTATAGTGTATTAAATTATTAGGCCTATTGCACAATATTTGCATATTGCATGACTATGCATTGTACTGTATATTGTCAATGGCAGCTGCAGGTTTGCATGTGGTTTTTGAAGATGAACAAATACAAGACATGTCAGGTGTAGATTGTGCACAGACCAGCACCTAGACATCCATTAAAACTAAAGATATTGCAGCAAAACTGATTAAAACCACAAACATCACTGACCCATATGGTTTCCTGTTGTCTTTTGAGTCCTAGTCCTCAAAAATATATAACTTTTTGAAGTGGGAACAGCTACCAGATACTGACAGACACAATTCTGAAATTCACGCCATTCATACTGTATTTCGTCTGGTCGTTTGGCCTATTGAAGTTATACACATGCAAATGCATGTACCTTCCCCTGCCAACATTACTCTGGATATTGTGGTAGTGGTATCCTGAGCTCCCAACATCCCATAACGTTAGGTTATTATGTCGAGAGGAAAGGTGAGAAACTTTCGCTACATTACCGACTTTTGATGGCTTCATAGAATGAGTATAGTTTAATAGCGGTGAAAGCTTCCGCCGTTTTCTGGTTTACTTTTAAATTACATCCAAACCAAATAGCCTTCAACCTCCCAAAAGCGACAAGGTCTGTTTAGTTTTTCTACTTGACGTTTTTAAAATGTTTAGTGGACTGCAGATGTCTAACTCGTTATTTATTTTCAAATATTTACAACACTGTATCAGAGACAGTTTATTAGAAGGACTTTGACTGTATGTGGCCTATCCAAAGATCATTTAATACTGACTCCTCCGCTTTTGCCCCCTCTGATGTACCCGCTCAGCGTCTCTCGTGACGAAATTTCCGCTAAAATGCCAGGATGGTTGTAAACATCCGGCGGCCATTGAAAGCAGGTACTGTGCTAGCAGAGAACTTTTAATAGTGCTTGTCACCTTATCGGTAAACCATTTCGTTATTTATTTGTGCGTCTCCGACTTACCTCTTGTCCGTTTACATGTCCCAAACATGACATGTAAACGGACAAAATTATCATTTCAACAACGTACTGACAGCAGGGCTAACCACCACTGCTGTGTGCCATTCTGCACCGCATCAACTAGGTCCAATTCTTACCTCAGCTTCCACACTTTTCCAAATGATGCAGAATTGCAGAGACATTGGGTTGTTAATATTAGGAGAGATCATTTTACCGTCACAAGTACTTCCCGAGTTTGTTCGCGACACTTTGTCACTACTGATCTGATCGAGCCTCTCACTTCTGCTGGACGACGGCGACTGCGACCTGGGGCTGTTCCCGTTCTTTTTCATTGGAACAACTATTGTGTTTCAAGCCCACGACCTGTATGGGAAAGAGAAGAGTGTCCACCCAACACCGACCCTACAAATCTGCAGACTGACCTCCCCGATGATGACGTCCCACCTCAGTGTCTTGAACATGACTACTGCGCCAGTACTGAGCCTGCTGCGCTGACCCTCTACCTTAACGAAAATGAAGAGCTACGCGAGGAAATATCAAAGCTCCGAAAACAAATTGAGGAGATATCCATCAACAGCAAGTTCGGTTTGGAACGGTTTGCTGCCTCTGATGAGGACATACGATTCTTTACCAGGTAAATAAAGATATCCACATCCAAAGAAAGAGGATACGACCAGACAGTGATTGACCAGACTATGAAAAAGGTCAAGAGGAATTATTTATTGAATCCTACTCTTATAAAGTCCGAGACTAAAGTGATATTTTCTTCCCGTGCATGTGTACATAAATTATTTGGATACTTCAGTTAAAGCATTAGCTCGATCATTGCCAATAAATCAATTTAATAGGCTACAAGACAGTGGCAGGAGACAATATGGAGGCCCAGGACAGTGGCAGGAGACATTAGATTAGTGGTGCAGGACAGGACAGTGGCAGGAGACAGTATGGAGGCCCAGGACAGGACAGTTGCAGGAGACATTACATTAGTGACACAGGGCAGAAAGGTAGAAAAAGTCTAAGACTTTATGAAGACAGTGCAGATGGTATATACAAAATCAGTGAGTGGCAGAGGACAGTACTGGATGGGCCTTCTATGGTGTCTGAAATGAAGACATTAATGCAGTGGTTAAAGAACCTGGCTAGCATGGTAGTAGCTATTAGGAAATTGCTAGTGGCTAGTAGGAAATTGTGGGTTTGAATCCCAGCTGCCACCGTTGTGCTCTTGAGCAAGGCTCTAGGGGACACTGGCCCTGATGCAATTGATAGTTGACAAATTTACGCAAATAAAAGCGTCTGCTAAATGCATAAATGCAATTATTTTTTATTATTTATTTAAAGATGAATTATTTATTTTTTATACACAGTACAGGCTGACAGACAGAATTTCACTGCATCCAGTTGTATCAGCCTGATCAATATGACTCATATGTTCCCCAGATTTGCAAGTCACGCCCACCTGATGGGCTTTTGGAACCAAATAGAGCCAGCCACCCACAACATTGTACAGGTTACAATAGCACGGAGTGTAGCGCAGACTGATCAGGTTCCCCACTCTGCCAGTGCAACGGTAAATGTTTTCCTGTTGTCTTTACAAAGCATGTTTTGTCATATTTTTCATATTAATCTTTATATCAAAAGATATTTATTCATTCATTCATTCATTCATTCAGGTTCTTCAACCAATTGACGAGTTTTTCCTGTTCATGAACTACCTGTCATTGGGACTGATGCAAAAGGATTTGGCCCACAGATTTAGCATACATCAGTCTGCTGTAAGTCGCATTGTTAACACCTGGGCCAACTTCCTCTATACTGTATTGGGAGCTGTGGATATCTGGCTAGATGCGGAGACTGTGAAAGCTCACCTTCCAAGTGTGTTTCAGGACTATGCGGACACTCAAATAATTTTAGATTGCACAGAGCTGCAATGCCAAACCCCAAATTCTTTTCTCCTCCAGAGTGAGGTGTGTGCCACTTACAAATCACACTGTACATTCAAAGGGTTGATTGGGATCGCACCTCATGGTGCCGTGACCTTTGTGTCTTCACTTTATCAAGCTGCTGTCAGTGACAAAGAGATCTTAAAGCAGTCTGGCATTGTGGCCCTCCTTAACCCATCCATGGCCATAATGGTGGACAAGGGTTTCCTTGTTGAAGACTGTGTTCCATGCAAAGTCCACATACCCATGTTTCTGTCAAAAAGAGCTCAACTGTCTAGACCAGAGATCAGAAAGACACGGTCTACTGCAAGGCTGAGAGTCCATGTTGAGTGTTTGATTCGCAGGTTCAAAGAACATCAACTCTTCCGCACAGTGATTCCCCCTTCAGTCTCAGGCAGTGTAAACCAACTTTTTGCCGTTGCCTGTCTTTTAGTGAATTATCAAAACGGTCCCTTGGTGAAAGCCTGGGCAAGCAACTGCTAATTTCAATCCAGAATTAGACAGATCTAATGTAAATGCATAGTTCTTATGTATATAGTAACCTGCAGATGTTATCCAGGGAACCCTCATGGAAGAAAAAAAATTCAAGGACCCCTTATTAGGGCTGGGCAATTAATTGAAAAATTAATCAAACCGACAAGTCATAACCGTTAATTGACAACAATCAAGCACTCGACTATTAATCATTTTTTTATTAGTTATTTGTTTTTTAAACTTTCATAATATTTTGTGCATTCCACCGTGTATGTTCATGGACTGTTCCTTGAAAGCACATTTCCACGTGTCGTCATGGTGATTCTGCCCAGTCTAGTCAATTAAAGATGATTATCTTTTGAAGTTTTATCACTCAGCCCTAATCGGGATAAAAATCATTATCGGTCAATATGGAAAAATATATTGTGATCAAATTTTTTGCCATATTGTCCAGCCCTAATCCAGAATTAGACATATGATAATCTAATACCCCTAGTGTTTCTTTCACCTACTGTAATTTGCTTTTATTTTTGTAAAGCACATAGAAATTCCTTTGTGTCTGAAATGCACCATGTAGATACACTTTCCTTGCCTGTTGTGAATGTAAAGTTCTAATTTGTAAAGTGACCTGCAAACTTTTTTCTCTAACATTTAAATCAGGGGTTCTCAAACTTTACTGGACTGGGGACCCCTCATGGTGCAGAAAAATGTCCAAGGACCCCTTATAATCGCAAAAGAAATTTAACCATACAGGCTTATATTCATTTCTTCTGTTAGATACTATTTTGTGGCAAACCTTTTCATTGGCTCCCTGTCAAAGCCCTTCAGACTTGGGTGCTAGTTAGAGAACCAATGCTTTAAATGCTCCCGTTAGGCCATACACTGCACTGTAAATATAGACTGTGACGAGGTACAGTGTGATCAATAAATTGTATATAATGCACTCACTTTTATATGTTAAAATTGATGTAACACAATACAGCAAAACATTTTGTATTTTACTTGTGCTGTATATATAGAAATTAAATGAAATGAACACAATGGTGATACGATTAACAGAATAAAATGAGTTTTCTTTAATTATTTGATTTCATGTCTTCAATCTGGTTTTCAATTACTTATTTTAGTTTTAAAGCAAAAAATGTCACACCTCTTTTAATACAGTACATGTGCTGCTAAAGATGTCATAATGGGCACAGACAATAGAATTGCACCACTAGTGATAACTGACCTTCGACTTGCCAATAATAACAATGACTCTCCTTCAATTTGTGCAGACCTTATTCCACTCTGAGAAATTGGCAGTCTATATAGCTTTGTTCATTTGGGCATTTAAATTCAACTAACCCAAATGATGGATACTCGAGGGGGTCATGTATAAGCACACTGCCAAGATGCATCATTATTCCACACTTGGTCAAGTTCAAGTTTTGCAAAACTGCACAGTCCCTCAAAGTGATGAAGGGGTGAGTGATACTGAATCAGTGGGTTATTCAACTTTTGCTTTTGCCAAACTGTGACATGAGAATGCATAGCACAGCAACTCAGAGGCATCTCAGAAATCCTGGCAATTTATGTCAACATTAGATCATTAATACACAAACACACTTTGTTTTATTCTCACATAAAATGCATCCATGGGACGCTTCACTGAAAACATGGAACGGTCTTTTTACTCCCGTACAGTTCTTCAATTCAGTTCAATTATGTTTATACAGCACCTTTTACAAAAGTACTGTCTCATATATGTGGCCCAACAGCAGGAGATTTTTTGAGAAAGTTATCTGTCCTCACAAATACAATGAAAGAGGTTTAGAAGCTGAGTGTAGGTTGTCACTATGGTAGCCTTGCTTACTAATTCACATAGACCCAAAAGATACTTTTCTGGGAGGAACAGTTGAAATGATAGTTCAGCGTCATTCCAATCACATCCCTTTTGTACGAGCTTGCTGAGTGCTGACGGTGGGAAGAACTAAAGAATTTAGAACTTAGAACACAGGCTGAATAGTGAACGCTATTAGCAAACGCTATTCGTACTTTAGCTTTTGTTACTTACCATTCAGTTAGCGTTAGCTGCGTAGCGTTGTTGTCCTCCCTACAGTATGGCTTATTGAACAAATGTTTGGATCACGTTGTCCAGCTGGATGGAGACTGACTATAGTCAACATTAGTACATATCTCGACATAAATGTACTGTAGTAACTATGCTCATGTGGTACATATTCCATGGTAATTCAAAGCTGTGTCCACGTCATCACCCCACCCCCATTGAAATATTGGAGGCATCATTTTTTATTTTTGATTGCTTGTCTTTTTATTTAACAGGATTTACTTTTGTTTTAATGTTTGATGTAGACTTCATCTTGAAGATGTATAGATAAACAAACAAACAAACAAAAAACTTCCTTATTGGAACACTATGAAGCTGATATGTTCTCACATCAAAGTAATTGTAAACTCAGTTTTATGTGACTTTTTAAATGTTATTAATTTTCTTAAATTTTCTTCAGTGTGTTACAGGATGAATGTTTTGGCTTTGGCTTCTCTCCTGTGTGAGTGCGCTGGTGTCGTTTGAGATCTCCCTCTTGAGTGAAGCTCTTACCACACTGAGTGCAGTGGTACGGCCTCTCTCCTGTGTGAGTGCACTGGTGTACTTTGAGATTTCCCCTTTGACTGAAGCGCTTGTCACATTGAGTACAGTGGTACGGCCTCTCTCCTGTATGAACACGCTGGTGTAGTTTGAGATTAGCCTGTCTTGTGAAGCTCTTACCACACTGAGTGCAATGGTACGGTCTCTCTCCTGTGTGAGTCCACTTATGTGCTTTGAGACCTGCCTCTTGAATGAAGCTCTTGTCACACTGATTGCAGTGGTACGGCCTCTCTCTTGTGTGAGTCCACTGGTGTATTTTAAGATGGCCTTCTTGACTGAATCTCTTGCCACACCGAGTGCAGTAGTACGGCCTCTCTCCTGTGTGAATCCGCTGGTGTCGTTTGAGAGCTGCATCTTGAGTGAAGCTTTTGCCACACTGAGTGCAGTGGTACGGCCTCTCTCCTGTATGAACACGCTGGTGTAGTTTGAGATTAGCCTGTCTTGTGAAGCTCTTACCACACTGAGTGCAATGGTACGGTCTCTCTCCTGTGTGAGTCCACTTATGTGCTTTAAGACCTGCCTCTTGAATGAAGCTCTTGTCACACTGATTGCAGTGGTACGGCCTCTCTCTTGTGTGAGTCCACTGGTGTACTTTAAGATGGCCTTCTTGACTGAATCTCTTGCCACACTGAGTGCAGTAGTACGGCCTCTCTCCTGTGTGAATCCGCTGGTGTCGTTTGAGAGCTGCATCTTGAGTGAAGCTTTTGCCACACTGAGTGCAGTGGTACGGCCTCTCTCCTGTATGAATGCGCTGGTGTTGTTTGAGATCTTGATCATGAGTGAAGCGCTTACCACACTGAGTGCAGTGGTACGGTCTCTCTCCTGTGTGAATGTGCTGGTGTTGTCTGAGATTTGCTAATCGAGTGAAGCTCTTGCCACACTGAATGCACAAATGCGGTCTCTCTCCTGTGTGAGAACGCTGGTGTTGTAGTAGAGTTTGCTCTCGTGTAAAGCTCTTGCCACACAGAGTGCAGTGGTACGGTCTCTCTCCGGTATGTATGCGCTGGTGTAGTTTCAAAGACCACATCTCCAAGAAACGTTTGCCACAGTGAGTGCAGTGGTACGGTCTTTCTTTTATGTGAATGCGCTGGTGTAATTTAAGACGTTTTAGAGTGAATCTCTTGTCACACTGAGTGCACTGATACAGCTTCTCTGCTGTGTGAATGCGCTGGTGTTGTCTGACATATACCAGTCTTGTGAAGCTTTTACCACACCAAGTGCAGCGATGACACCTCAGTCCTTTCTCTGTTTTCCAAAGAAAAAATAAAAGTTAGACAAACAAGCTATCTGTTCTCTGTTATGTGTCTTTAACATTTGACAAAGACAAGCAAACTATACTTAATTGAGAGATATATTGCTAAGGTTAGAAAGTTCCTATCCTTTGAGGATGCTGAAAAATTAATACACACATTTATGACTTCCATGTCCTTTATGGCTCGATTATTGCAATGCTCTGTTCTCTGGGTATAGTAATACCTGTATCAAAATCCTACAACTAATACAAAATGCTGCAGCCTGAACACTCACCAGGACTAAAAAATACGGACATATCTCTCCTATCCTTGCTTCCTTACATTGGCTCCCTATTAAAAGTCGAATTTATTTTAGAAATACTACTCCTAACCTACAAAGCCCTCAAGGGCGATGCACCAAACATATATTAAAGACTTACTTGTCCCTTACCACCCTCCCAGAACCCTAAGATCCCAAAATGCTGGTCTCCTTGTAATCCCAAGAATATTAAAATCTAAGATAGGAGGAAGTGCCTTTTGTTACATGCACCCCTCCTGTGGAATATATATATATATGCCCAAATTACACAACTGCTCTCTGATGTGTGAACCTGGCCTAATTCACTTTCTTCCACTGTCCACAATTATCTCTGCTAAGTGTCATCCCTGCCTCATTCCGGCGGACTCCTCTTACCCTCCCCTCCTGAGTGGACTACAACCAACACTAAGGGAGGCCCATGTCAGGACCGACTCTCCATCATAGAGGCCCTTCCTGGACGCCCATGCTCGACCCGTCTCCCCTTCCATGAGGCTTTGTGATTGCCCCCCCCCCACAATGGAACTGTCAAATGGACCCTCACATGACCCATCTCATTCCTTTGAGTTTGACACTATATCTGGCTGCTGCTACACTGTCCACTACCATATAATGTAAAGTGGGACAATACTCCATTATGAACTATTATGAACCTTAGCTAAAACCATAGGCAACTTGTAGTCTACTGATTGTAATTTTTCTGCATGACCCCTGGCAGTTGGGTTAGTCCATTGAGTCGTGGATCTGCCCAAGGTCTCTTCCTAGATTAACTAAACATAAGGGAGTTTTTGCATGCCCCTGTTGCTCTTGGGTGCTCCTTCAGTGAAGTGCCACAAGACAATGTGTTGTAAAAGGCGCTGTATAAATAAAATTGAATAGAATTAATTACTATTTTATAATAAATATATTATCTATAATAAATATAATAAATTATAATAAATATAAGAGTATGTTGTATTTAGTGTTATATGATAGATTAAGGTTCAGATATTGGAGGTCAGAACAAAAAAGGGGAAGTGAGTCTCTCAAACACACACACACACAGACACACAAACACACACACACTCACACATACACTCACAACAGGGCCAAGGGGAGACTGCACAAGGATCTGTGAATTACTTGAGTGAAATGATAATTAAAAGAAATATACTAATTCTATAAATTAAATTATATTGGAAACAACCTGTGATTAAGTACGATAACGATATAAGGAAGACCATTACAAGAGTGACGCCATATATCAGAGAATTACAAATAGTGAGAAGTACTGGAAAATGTACAGTGTCTAAAATCTAACACCTTAAGTAATAGTGTACAGTACCTAAAAACCCAAGAAAAACCCCAAAAATCCAAGAAAAACACTAACCTTAACTATTTCTATTTTTTTTTTATAAAATGACCAAGGAAAACTTTCACCAATATGAAATGACCTGGAGGTCACTGCACCTCGAGGAGGGTGCAATTAAACGTCTGGGGGAGATATCTTAATTCTGATTCGCCAACAAACATCACTGTGACATGAGGAATGTAGAAGGCCCGTTGGGCTCTGAGCCTGCATAAAAGCTGAAGGACTGAATAGAGCGCTTCAGACTTGATCAACTCTCATCTTGCAGTGGTTTTCACTCTGGTGATGCATTGGATGTACAGTGCCCAGCATAAATGAGTACACCCCCTTTGAAAAGTAACATTTTAAACAATATGTCCATGAAAACAAAAAAAAATTCCAAAAATTTTGCAGACTAAGTTTAGTATCACATCTGAATCTAAAATACAACACAAACGTTTGCTTAAAAATATAACTTAGATTACATATTTTTTTTACTCAAATTAGGGGGGAGCAAAAATGAGTACACCTCCAACAAAACTACTGCATCTAGTATTCTGTATGGCCTCCATGATTTTTAATGATGGCACCAAGTCTTCTGGGCATGGAATGAACAATTTGGCAACACTTTGCAACATCAATCTTTTTCCATTCTTCAATAATGACCTGTTTTTGAGACTGGATGTTGGATGGAGAGTGATGCTCCACTTATCTCTTCAGAATTCCCCATAGGTGTTTGATTGGGTTCAGAACAGGTGACATGCTTGGCCACTAAATCACTCTCACCCCGTTCCTCTTCAGAAAGCCAACAGTGGCCTTAGATGTGTTTAGGATTATTGTCATGTTCGAAAAGTGCACCACGACCAAGTGCACAGAGTAATGGTAGCATTTTCTTTTTCAGTATAGAGCAATATATCTCTGAATTCATGATGCCATCAATGAAATGCAGCTCCCCAACACCAGCAGCACTCATGCAGCCCCACATAAGGACACTGCCACCACCAAAATCTTGCTTTGCCCTGAGACTTTCAGTGGGGTGTACTCATTTTTGCTCCCCCGTAATTTGAGTAAAACTGAAAAATATGTAATATAAAAGTTATATTATTTTGCAAACTTTTGTGTAGTATGCTACGCAGATGTGATATTAAACTTAGTCTGTGAAATTTTTGGAAATATTTTTTTGTTTTGACATTGTGAAATAAAGGAGTCATTGTCAACAACCAATTTCTACTTGTTGATGCTGGTTTTCTTTGCTGAAGAAAACATGCCGGTGTTCAACACAGGATGTTAACAGGACTTGCTGAAACTTTTGATAACCAACATACATCGCCTTTGTAAATCCTACTCCACCAACCAGCAAATTTGAAGGGCTTTGAAAATGTATGCCTATTCATACATACAAAGACATGAAGGTAAGAGTGTGTTCTTTCTTTGTTTGTACACTTCAGCAGTAAACTTCAAAAAGTTCTCCTACCAGGAGTCCACTTGCACCACTGATACCCTCTTCAACTGGGCCTGAGTCTTGGTGTCTGGAACATATTCCTCATTAAATTATACTTCAGATAATGCATAATAATGCTCCTGCAAGTAAGCTCCCACATGGCTTGCAACTGTGATTAAAGGAGAATCAGCTGTGAATCTATAATAGTCCAGTTGTTTAACGTTGCTGAGAGCTGTCGGTAGGTATGAGAATGAGAGAATTTGGTGCATCATAGAGTGAAATTGCGAAATGGCAGCGAACGCTAACTGATGGGGCCAGGAAATGTAGGTTCTGTTTCGTTTCCCTCTGCTCCTATTAGTGTAAACAAGCCTGTTTGAGTGGTGTGGTGTAACAGATCTAGAAAACCCCTCACCTAAACGACTACAGTCTACATACTCTTCATCGTCATCACCACCATCATCCTGTTCTTCCTGATCTTCATCTTCAGAAACTTGGGCCTCCAGCAGATTCAGACCCTCAGATGACACCAGTGAAGCCTGAGTGAGAGATGAGACTTTTATAGGTTAATCTGATGCTGCCAGGAAACTGTATTAGTTTTTCTAATGCTTTGGGGTTGTGTTATTAGTTTTTCTAATGCTGGGTTGTAGTTATTTGGCCTTGCCTTCCTAGCACTGCATCTGCTTGATCATCTCCCTACAGTGCTACTCTGGATTTGATCCCATTGAGCTTGTCCAATAAGCAAATGTAGGGGAGTTGTGAATGCAGAGCTAGAATGCCATAAGTCAAGGCAAGCTATCAGTCAGGGGCTGATCCAATCTTTTTAAACTTAAACACCTTAAGCAAGCAATCGAATCTCACTACTGAATGTCCAGATCCTCTGTAACAGAACAAAAGTGTAGAACAAGGGTCTGGTTTTATTACCATGATAGGGTTGTGTTGTTAGTCTTTCTGATGCTGTAAGGCTGTGTTTTTAGTTTGTCTGATGCTGTGGGTTTGTGTTTTTAGTCTGTCTGATGCTGTGGGTTTGTGGTGTTATTTTGCCTGATGCTTTTGGGTAGTGTTGTTAGTTTGTCTGATGCTATGGGTTTGTGGTGTTAGCTTGATGCAGTGGGTTTGTGTTGTTAGTCTGTCTGATGCTTTTGGGTTGTGTTGTTCGTCTGTCTGATGCTGTAAGGTTGTGTTGTTAGTCTGTCTGATGCTGTAGGGTTGTGTTGTACAGTTGACTGGTATTTATTTTTGGAATGAAAGAGACTTTAGTCTAATGCTGTAGTAAGATCTTCTATTAGCAAAGTCTTTCTAAGGCAAGTGCTTTCACTCAGCCACCATCTTGTAATGTCTTGAGGCAGCTATATGGGATTTACAAGACCAGAACCTATCAAAATGAGTTGGGAGATATTCACAACTTCAGATCGGCGGGTCGTACTGACTTAAAAAAGTGTTTTATGTGAGTTCTTGTTTAAGTCTGAACTGAACAACGTCAAATGTAGATCACTTAAAAAAAGCTAGTTTGATCATTACGCCTGCACCAACAAAAGGTTTACTGTCAGTCATACCGCACCCAACAATGCAATTGGTTACTTCCACTACATGGCAGGACTTCCAGTTTCTCAACTGGACCATCTTTACATTATGAATGGCCACATTATATTTATATGAGAAGACTCCTTTCAGGATGTGTGTCCTCCTATATAAGTATCTCTGATATAAGTTTGTTAGGTGTAGTGGCACTGCAGGACAATTAGCCAGAAAAAATGGTCCAACATAGATCGAATAAGGAACCAATAACTAATGTTAACTGAATTTGGCATAGGAAAATGAAAGTTAGTCACTGTTCCCTATTCATTTAGTGTTAGTTACTGATTCACTATTCGGTTGTATGTTGTATCAAATTTTTTTGTTCTTTCCAACTGACAGCACATGGTGACCTCGAACAACAGGACAATAGATTGATTCACACTAGATTTTTTCCTTAAAGTGAACACAGCAATCCCTTCAAGTTAATATGGCATTACTATGTATGTGACAAGAAGTCTACTTTCCATGGAACTGCCCCTACACCATTTACTGGTGCTCCAAGCAGGGCTGCCAACTTTTCCAAAAACCTTGTTGTGAGATTTGGTGAGGGCAGTCAAAATTTTGGCACACACACACACACACACTTACTGCCTTCTTGTGTATTATGAGATGACCGTGTGAAGATTTGCAAAATACCTAAAGTCATACATTGGAGGCCCTTCATAGTTGGAGGCCTTTCACAAGTAAACCCGAGAAGAGTATTCAGCTCACTGACAGACAAAAGCACCAAGTTTGGAGCCTATAAATTTAGACGTACCCTTGCAGTAGCAAGAGATTTTGCTATGCAGGTATGTCTAGAAACGAACCACAGGGCCTCAGTAGCTGTTCTCCCAAGTTTGGTCAGACCAATCACATCGCTTTATCCTTGTAGAGAGTCCCTAGACATACACCTGCGGTATCTTATTAGGCTATTGAGTGCACAAGCAATTAGAAAGACATTTTGGCCCTTTGATTGAGCCTGGTCTATGAGTCATAACCAGACTATATATTTTGGTATGAAAGTCTGGCTTGTCAGGCAAGTTTGGGCTTTGCTGGTCCCACAGTACTATCTCTCTACAGGTTTCACTTGCACAGCAATCAGGAAATGGTCTCCTGCACCAACTGGCTGCCCAAGTCTGGTCTGAAGTGTATGGAGACTCCTTTACACCATGCACATCACGCATGAAAAAATAGAACCTGCTTGGAACCGTGGAACAAGCGTGCATTGTCTAATCTGTTAACATGCATGCATACTTTTATATTGACTATACTTACGGTATAATACATTTTGATTAGTATTCCACACCTGCTTGATTGCTCTTTAATGCTCTTCAAGTCCAAAAAAACAGGTATAGTCAGTGAGGGACATTTATTCCTTCATTCAAGAACAATGTTCTTAAACAGTGAGACAATGTTCAGAGTACTGCAAGAAACAACATGACTACATTTAAACACAAAGACCTGTGGAACTAAACTAACACTGTTATTAACTTACAGTAGCGAGATATAACAACCTTAAATACATGCACACAGTTGGCATCTACATGTAATGTTCAAAGTTAATTTTTATCAATAACGTTTGGCCACATTTGTGACTAGCATCAGCAGAAAGCTCAGATTGCGGAGATTCTCCTGATATGTGGATGGTAATCATGAGAGCTATGCAAAGAAGTTCAATCGAGAGGAACAGATGTGAATTTCCATACATCTAGGTGAACTGGGCTATAATTAGGGGCAGAATTGAAATCAGAAGTGTGGCATGAGACCGTGTGTCAGTCAAATGCATATCTCACAGTCATTGTGGCTCTACTCTCAGAGGTGCAGTGGGCGTTGGACGCAGGGATTTGGAGTCCCCCCGCTCTTGGAAAAGATAATTTCTCACTTTTGACCAATAAGGAATTCATTTATAAAAATTATGTTCATAAGGCTTTGTTACCAGTGGTACCAGTACATGCACACATCAGCAAACCTCTCCAACAAGCCGTGCATGCAGTGATACAGTCAATGTAGGTTTTAGAAGTGTGTGTGACTCTTTGCAATGAGCCCATTTGATAGCAGCCATTTTTCCAAGATTTCACAAGCGCAAGTGTTACTAATGACAAGCAATACGTTTCTGATTCAGTGTAACAGAATCAGATCCTTATTACATGTCATTAATAACACTTCCGCTTACCCAATTAGGCCTGCATCGTTAAAGTTGTGTATCCCTACTAAAGAAATCTGCACAACACCCCTGCCTACTCTGGTGTCTGATAAGGTTGCCCTTCTGACTAAAGGTTTTTCCACAGACAGAACACTGATAAGGCTTAACTCCAGCATGGACCCGCTTGTGGAGACTGAGATTGGAGGTAGTCGTGAAACTCTTCCCACATATAGTACAAGCATACGGCTTTTCTCCAGTGTGGGTCCGCTGGTGTGTATGTAAGTGGCCTATTCTTATGAAGTCCTTCCCACACTCAGAACACTGATAGGGCTTCATGCCGATATGGATCTTCTGATGGCTGGTGAGAGTTGAGAACCTTGTGAAACTCTTCCCACATGTGGGACACTCATACGGCTTTCCCCCAGTATGGATCCTCTGGTGTGCCTGTAGATGGTCTATTTTTGTGAAGGTCTTTCCACACTCAGAACACTGATAGGGCTTTTCCCCCTTGTGGATCTTCTGATGGCTGGTGAGATTTGAGCTACTTCTGAACCTCTTCCCACATGTAGTGCAGAGATATGGCTTTTCTCCAGTGTGGATCCTCTGGTGTTTCGTAAGAGTTCCCTTTTCACTAAAGGCTTTTTCACAGACATAACACTGATAAGGCTTCAGTCCAGTGTGGATCTTCATGTGGACATTAAGATTTGAGCTGGTTGTGAAACTCTTCTGGCATGAAGTACACTTGTAAGGCTTTTTCTCAGTGTGTTTGTGTTGCAAAGTGCTACTGTCCTCATGATGTCTCGTTGTCTTTGTTGTTTTTTCCATAGTGTTCCATGTCTGGTCAGATTTGGTCATTTGAACATCTGTTAAAAAAGTATAAGTTAGAAGGATCACTTGGAAATTTCCTTTATTTGGAGACACATGGAAATGATTTATCAATAATAAAATGATTTGTCAATAATAAAATAGCAAATGAACAAAAATGTAATTCTTGTTAGATATATAATTAGGGCTGCAAACACTGAATATTTTTGGAATTGGGTATTGTGATGATTTTTCTCATTGAGTTTTATCCAAAGCGACTTACAATTTGTCAACTATCAACTAGAGCAATTTAGGGTTATGTGTCTTGCTCAAGGCACAACGGTGGCAGCTGGGATTCGAACCCACAACTTCTCAGGCTACTTGCACACTACCACTACACCACCACCGCCCTTTTGCAGTGGGATTTACAGCACAGCATAAGGAGCATTTGTACTACCTAGACTAGCACAGTGCACTATGGGTGTGACCAGGACAGCTGCATGACTTTAACTCATTTAATGCTTTAAATGCTTGTGGGATAAATGAAAATTTTGACCCGTTCTTGGGCAAAATGGGGAGGGGGGGCAATTTGAATGAAGAGGCCAGTGGGTGTGTAAAGTCAAATATAGGGATGGGCATTGTTTGGATTTTATCAACACTGATACCGGTACTGCCTACTCTTAATGATACTCTTACCATACTTCACTCCGTAGTAAAAAAAATATGTTTACAGAATATGATGCTGCTAAAAAATGGATAAAGAGCCTAATAGACTTTTTTTGCTGAACCGTCAAAGACTTCACTTGCATTAGGAGTGCAAAGAGGAAATATTTTCTTTTTCATAGTTTAATCAAAAGAAGTAGGCTAAGGGTAACTTTGCTCCAGGAAAACTGAAGGTAAACTTGCATTGCACATTGGAGGACCACTCAACGGGATTGTAGAGCTACAAATTTCTGCAGTTCAATGCTAACCAAATTAAATAGCTATAGACAGTCATGCTGTATTATTTATGACAACAATCCTTGCAAGATTATTATTATTATTATTGTTATTATTATTATTTATGTGCATGCAGATGAGTGTGGATCTGTTGAGAGAGTGGTTACATGAATGCGCCTATAAGGAAACCTAGTTCTAGTTTGAGTAAACAAATGTTTTTTTTTGATGAAATAGAAATTTATCAAATGTTTTTTTTGATGAAATAGGAATTAATCAAATGTTTGTTTGCCTGCAAGAAGTTATTACGTGGCGACAAGTCAATACATGGGAATCACTGGGTTGGTAGTTGAGGCAGATGTGCATTCTGAACTCTGAAGATGCATGAAGCAATCAAAGCTTTACAGTGATTCATACTTTCTAGGTAGGGAGGTAGGTATTGCATGTTAAACTGTAGGTATTGCACATGAACATGTCCACACAAATGCACACACAAACAGACGGCTGTATGACTGTATAGAAAGCAGTAAAACTGTTTAGGTGCATTTAGTTCAGACTGGCCAAAGGTAGAGGCTATTTTTAAGTCTTTTTTTTTTTTTTATCTGAAGGATCTGCAGCTTTGCTCCTTCAAAAGATCACCTCCATGACCACCTTCTTGGTCTTTCTGTTGTTGAGGATGAGACTGCTGCTGTCTCACCACTCTGTCATTGGACTCATCTCTGTAGGCAGGGTCTTCATCTTCTGTAATGAGCCCTACCAGAGTGTTTTATGATGGTGATGCAGGGATGTGTGGGACGGCTGTCATATGTGTATGTGGTGTACAGGAGAGGGCTCAGTACACAGCCCTGAGGAAAGCCAGTGCTGAGCGTCAGGGTAGATGAACTCCTGATATCAATCCTGACAGACTGTGGGCAATCAGTGAGGGAGTCCTTGATCCAGGCACACATGTTGGGGTGGAAGTCCAACTCAACCAGCTTGGCTATGAGGAAACCATGATCTCCCTCCTCATCCTCTTGGAGGCTCCAAGCAGTAAAAGAATTCATGCAACTTTGGATATTTGAGTGCGCTTCAATAGACAACAACAGTCCATCTGAAACAATGATACTGTAGCCGAGTTGTAACCTAACAAACCCCAGTGGAATGATGGCACAGACCTTTTTCCTCAAACATGCCTTGAATATTTTTTAAGTAATGTTGAGTTACTCGAGTGATTGTTTTAGCCCTATGATGGCAGGATTTTTTTTATTTTAAAAATGGTAATGATTTAATGATATGAATTTAACAAAGTCTTGAGGCAAAGAACAAGACAAACATTTTTTGGAATCAAATTATTCAAGTTACTCGAGTTATCATTTCAGTTTGATTGTGTGTGGCTGTTGCACCCTACCAAGTCCACTGCACAGTGAGGGGTAAGTCTCTTTTAGTGTCTGTGTGTCAATGGTATCGAGTCTAGCCACCAGTCCTAGTTTCGTTATGGCAGTCCGGCCTAGCAGAGGGGTGTGCAGGCCGCGTACCACGTACAAATCCTCCTGCCATGTGTGGTCACCCTTTTTCAATGTCTCTTTGGCCATTCTAACAACAGAAAGGCAGCCGCCCCCTGGGCCGAAAAGA
>JAIFZK010000090.1:1167500-1217500 GCA_027481765.1 Tenualosa thibaudeaui
ATGCAGTCCATGTAGTCCATGTCCATATGTTTGTGTCAAGAAGGTGTAAATGGTCAGAATTCGAATTCGAGTCAGAAGTCAGAATTCGAGGGATAGCCTGTGTGTGTGCCACATCTCATGTTCATGCATGTGGCTGCAAAACCACACATGGTCATATACAAACACAAACACACATTCACTCACTCTCACTGTGTGTGTGTGTCACAGAGAATAAAAGAGAGTCAGGGAGAAGAGGGACAGGAAGAGAGAGGGAGAGAGAGAGGGAGAGAGAGAGGGAGGTTAAATCTTCTAAAAATGGGTTCGAATCCAGACTGCCACCGTTGTGCCCTTGAGCAAGGCACTTAACCCTAAGTTGCTCGAGGGGAGGCTGGTCCTGAACAATTGATAGTTAACTAAATGTAAGTTGCTTTGGATAAAAACATCTGATGAATGTCATTTCTATATTGTCAATCTTGTCTGTTTTTACTATGGACAGTCCTTGAGTCCTGAATAAAGTCAAAATGAAGAAAAAAAAATGAAGTAAAATATGTAATAATTCACCCATTCTTAATTATTTAAGTCTGAGTGACTTGAAATGAAGTATGAAGCTACCTTGACAAGCAAGACTATAACATCAAAATGTATAGTCTGGCCATGACCAATAGACTGAGCTGAGTCCAAGAAGTGGAATCAGTGATTGTCTTTCAAAGTGCATCTGCACACTGATAGGCTACCGCTAGGGTATGTTTAGGCGACTTGGCGATGGAAGAAGACCTGCTGAGGCCCTATGGCTCGTGGCTAGACGTACCAGCTGAGCAAAACCTCCTGTAAAACCATAAATCACATAGGGGCATCTAATTGCTTTACATTTCCAGGATATGGACCTGACATAACACAAGAAAATTCAGCAAACAGTATTTCTTTAGTGGAATTTCTCAAAATGGACATACATGAAGTTTTATCAGCATTCTAGATGTTCTAGATCTATTTCAGAATGGAATCACCAATATATAAAATACTAGCGCTCAGTCTGGTATCCCCTCTTCTTTAGAGTGAACCTCTTCGCACATTCTTATATCCATTTTAAAACCATGCGCGAATACTAGTTATAGACTACCAGCTAAAACTCTATCGGAAAAAATGTTAGCCTGTACAGTGTGAACATACAGTAAACAAAGTAACAATGTAACGCAACCAATCAGATTTTGTAGGCCTATTATACCATGCTGATTTTACTAGTAATGAATTATGTAGAGCTGTAGTAACCTGTTAATAATTGAAATTCGCTACACATTATTTTGTTTTAATAAATATTAAAGTGATCATTGAATCTCAGTTGAGGGGGCGGAGATGTTGTCTCAAGGGGGCGACACCCCCTTTCGCACCTCCAACCCCCCCGGCCATGGGACGCAGTGGTACGGCCTCTCTCCTGTGCAAGCGCGCAGATTATGTTTCAGCACGACTCACATCGGTGTGTTTTGGCACACACAGAGCAAGGGTCATTTTTTTGGATTCATCACCTCTGTGGGCAATGTGACAGGGCAGGGAGACAGTGCTTCACCTGTATAATGAAAAAAAAAAACAGCTCGATGATTTACGATTCAAGGATGCTTATTTGACATACAATGCATACAAATAAGAGGTGTAAGAATCCAAACAACGCAACTGGAGCAACTCAGTTTTAATGTCTGCAGCTGAAGAGATTGTGGCAGTGATCTAGTCTGCTTAGAAACAGTGAGGTACTCATCTACGAGAGAGTGATCTAGTTTGCTTAGAGTCAGTCATCTAATCATCTACAAGAGATGGTGATCTAGTCATCAAGGAGAGACAGTAATCTAGTCATCTAGGAGGCTTTGATCTAATCATCTTGGAGAGACAATGATCTAGTCATCTAAGAGACAGTGATCTAGTCATCTAGGAGAGGCAGTGATCTGGTTATCTTAGAGATGTAATTGTCTTACAGTGATCTAATTGTGCGATCTAGTCATCTTAGAGACACTCATCTAATTATCTTTGAGACAGTGATGTGGTGGTGTAGGAAAGAGTGATCTTAGAGAAAGTGATCTAGTCTGCTTTGAAGCAGTGAACTAGTTTGCTTAATAACAGTGATTTTGTTTGTTGTTGTTGAGACAACAACCTATTCAACACTCCAATGAGTCAACATGATGAACATAATAAAACTGTGTGTACACCACAACACTGTGTATGCCAAATATCACTACTCCTAATGCAGTACCTGGAGCAGTGCGACATCCATTACTGATGATGGAGATGGACTCCTCAGTCCTGGGGATGAGAGCCATGGTTGATAGCTCCTCCTTCATCTGAAACACAGGCGACGTGAGAAATACAAACACTGACACATTTCAGTTTTAGCATCATTACTGTTAGCATAAGGCTTCAGATAATTAAACAGTGTAATGCTAATGTTTTTTTAATGCTAAGCAAAGCTCGCCCTAGGTGGGTTGATAGCGGCATAATATTATAATAATCCCAAATATAATTCAACTGTCCTCCAAACTCTCCTACATTACCTGTGGAGTTTATTCTCATTCTGCCTCATCATTCTACCTCATCATTCTACCAGGAAAAGCCCTTGTCTAATTCAATTCAGCTGTTTTGATCACACAGAACTTTGTTCACATCAAATAGATGCTTTCCCAAACTTGCGTGTGAGTGTGCCGGTCCCTTAATCAGCTCTTCCACTTCCCACTCTGTATCTGGGAAATCCAATGTCCAATTGGATTCAGTTCTCTCAATCACACAGAACTCTGTGTCTGGGAAATCCAATGTCCAATTGAATTCAGCTCTCTCAATCACACAGAACTCTGTGTCTGGGAAATCCAATGTCCAATTGGATTCAGCTCTCTCAATCACACAGAACTTTGCAAACATCAGATCAGATCAGAGCATGTGAGCGGAGCTGAGCGGTGAGCAGAGCATGTGGAATGTAGTCGGGGCGTGAACTCGTTACCTGAATGACTCATGTACTCATGTACTAATGAGTACTAATGTACTCGTTACCTGAATGACTCATGTACTCATGTACTAATGAGTATTAATGTACTCATGTACTCATGTACTAATGAGTACTAATGTACTCATATGCACCTCCTCCTCATCTTCAGATGTGGGAGCACCCAACAGCCTGTGGCCATCATATGGCACCAGGGAAGCCTGAATGAAACACAAGACTTTTACAAATTTGTCTGATGCTGCTAGGATATCTTATTAGTTCATCTGATGCTGTGGAATTGTGATATTAGTTTGTCTGATACTGTAAGGTTGTGTTATAAGTCTGTCTGATGCTGTGGGCTTATGGTATTAGTTTGTCTGATGCTGTTTTGTTATTAGTTTGATGCTGAATGATTGTGTTATGAGTTTATCTGATGCTCTGGCTTTCTGTTGTGAGTTTATCTGATGCTGTGGGGTTGTGGTGTTAATATCTACACTGGTGATTATATGAAGAAAGCGACTAAACAAGCTAACAAAGTTAACAGCTATGTTAGCCAGCTAAGTTGCTATCTCCGTTTATCACCAGTGTAATGTAGCCAAGCTTGATAAATCGAGCTAACCAGACTGGCCATTGCAAGTAGCTTCATAATAAGTCCACTCAAGACACTTCCGTCAGTGTTACTGAAATTAACAAACCAGGGAAAATTCATGTTTCTCTAAAACATCAATGTCAACGGTCATGTTTAAATGAAAGGAAGGTGATAAGAGGTGAGATGGATGGGAGAGAAGACTGGAAGTGTTGTGTAGATTATTTGGGTGTTGAACACATGATTCAGAAGCAACTTACTAGTTTACTTGGCTTACTGACAATTTTGGTACATTGTGATACAAGGAAATTTTGCATGCATATGGCTACTGAGCGTAAAAAAATTGTGTCTGTTTCTCAGCCTATTTGTGCCTAAGCAAAGCAAACAGGTCATCAGACAAAACATCTCATGTGCGTTTTTTGTAATTTATTATTGAGTTATTTTCTCTACTTACAGAAGTACTTCACTCACCTGCGTGGCTGATGACATGAGCTTACATTGAGCATTATTTATTAGTCTTATATACTGCTGTTTGGAAAGGACTGAGTTTTAAAAGATTCTGAAACACATTCAGAGAAGACAAGGAATCCACCACTCACATGGTGACTCCTGACATAAGTATGAATGAAAAACAGGTTATATTTTACAATCACATTTACATTTGTACCAGGTACACATGACATTTCCAGATGATACATACTCTGATAAGTTGTGTTATACTGATCACATAAGCACAATGTAGAAGACAACAAGAAAATATATTTTTTGAGGCATAAAAAATATTTTTAAAATGATACAAAAACAAAACTTATTAAAAACGAAATATTTCCTCAAACACAGTTTGGGTTTGTTGTAGGACCAATAATTTATACTTTAAAAAAGCAATGCATCATGGATATTGAGGACCATGTGATGTGACCAAAGGCTTCACTCGGTGGCCATCTTTGTGACATCATCAGGCAGATGTTTTGGCTACAAAACCATGGCTTGGCATAAACACATGAAAAAATAATACATTCGGAAATTTTAAAAGCTTGAGTCAAACTGAACGTAATTTTGCACCACAGATCAGAGTCTTTCTTAGAACCTTGTTCACTTATCACATGAAAATGTAGATGCCAAAGACTAGGACTGGTTTTCACCTCCTCGTCAAAAGAAGATTTTTTAGACTCTGCAATTTTGGTGATAGTTTGTTCTGACCTAAACCAAGCAGCACCCTTTGAATGAAATTCAGTGTATTCTTCATGGACTTC
Organism: Tenualosa thibaudeaui; assembly: GCA_027481765.1. Taxonomy (NCBI): domain Eukaryota; kingdom Metazoa; phylum Chordata; class Actinopteri; order Clupeiformes; family Clupeidae; genus Tenualosa; species Tenualosa thibaudeaui. Next base: position 1,172,275 of record JAIFZK010000090.1, read on the forward strand.
GGGTAATCCAGGTTTAAGATGTACAACAAGCCAAACAGGATACAAACAGCCTCTGGGAAACTTTGGAGGTCATTCATCAGACAGCATCCCTCAACGACGATGGCCGTAGACACAGGCTCAAGGTGGATAAGATTTGGACCAACCGGAGTACCCTTTTCAACAACTGTCAGCACTCCAATGGAGATTTGTGCCCATGCATCGCCATGATTGGTAACCTGTAAGAAACCAGGCAGCAAGGCATTGTTCTTAAAGAAAAAAGACACATGTTTAATGCTGCTTTTAGGTTCATTTACTGCTATTGTATTCATATCAATGGTCAAATGATTCATGATGAAACTTGGGAGTGATTGCGTTGTCCAAAGTTGTGTTGAGTTTTTCTTCACAGCTCGGCACCCCGTACACATAACCAAAAGGCTTTTTAGCCACTAATGAACCTCAGAAATGGCACAACATTTCATTTATTTGCCTGTGTTTTGTTTACTTAATCCCTACGGTCATGTTTAAATGAGAGGAAGGTCATAAGAGGAGAGATGGTTGGGAGAGAAGACTGGAAATGTTGTGTAGATTATTTGGGTGTTGAACACATGATTCAGAAGCAATTTACTAGTTTACTAGGCTTACTGACAATTTTGGTACATTGTGATACAGGAAATTTTATTGTCACATCCATATGTAGTAATATATTGATTTAGTGTGGGAAAATAAACGCTAATTACTAAATTAATTGGGAGATTAGTCGAAACATTTGACTCGTTGACATGGTGAAAATAGCCTGGTTTCAAGTTTGCTCAAACGTAATCAAACTCTCTGGGGGTATATGACTGGACTCACTGACATGGGGAAAATAGCCTGGTTTCAAGTTTGCCCAAACCGTCACTTTAAGAGAATCAACTGCAGTGCCTTATTGATAAAAAAAACATTCTACAATCATAAAGGAGGGTGTTGTGGAAGCCACTAGGGTCACAAACCAAATAATTCAAACATTATTTTTAAACATCTAAACAAGCTAAAGTCTAAAACTTTCAAACGGTGAGACTTTTTTCTGAAAAGGTGGGATCTAAAATGCCCTACAACCATAAGACCTTACCAAGCAGGTATTGTAGAAGCCACTGGGATCATCACCCAGGAGAACAGGCAGGCCTCGGAGCACCAGTGTGCGCATACCAGTCACATTTTGTCTCTAGGAGTGAACAACATTATGTTCAACATTAAACAACAATGTACATCATCACATAATAATATACAATTTTATGTTTACATTTATGCATTTAGCAGACGCTTTTATCCAAAGCGACTTACATATTAGTCAACTATCAATTACATCAGCAACTTAAGGCTAAGTGCCTTGCTTAACGGCACAACGGTGGTAGCCAGGATTCAAACCCACAATTTTCCAGGCTACCTGCATGCTAGTCAGGTTCCTTAACCACTACGCCACCACCGCTTATGTTAATTTGGGAAGGCAAGAAAACTCTCTTTTAGTTCAAAGGTCATTGCCCCATTCAGTTACCGTTAGCTGCCTGCTCGCAATTTCGTACATCCAAGTGTGTGGATGTCCTCACCTTTAAATCAGTCTGTTGCAAAAAATCATGTAATGTCTCCCCAATGGTTCCCCGTTTGTTTTTGAACAACGAGACCAAACGTGGTGTGTAGCGGTCAAGGGCTTCAAAAAAGACATTCAGATTTGCTGCAGTGATCCTGTAAAACTCTGCAAATACCTGTGAAACAGATATAACAGATATAATGTGATACTCATACACTACACCCCCCCAAACACACATACATCTACAGCTGTAGATATACTGTACACATGGAACTACACATGGCTAAAGCACAGATACCCAGATACAACCCCCACCAAAAACACACACACACACACCTGTAGATAGACTATACTGTACACAGAGAACTTCAGGTACAAACTCACTCGGCAAACTCATTTATATATATATCTCATAACTTATATATATACACATACACACACACACTATGTATATATATATATATATATACACTATGTATATATTTTACAAATATATTGCCTATATGGACACTTACCTGGCCTTGTGTGAAGAGAGCAGGCCATCGTTCTTTCAAGGTTCCCACAGGTGACCCCTCCTGCACAATCTCACGTCTCCTCAAAGAAAACGTCTGACTCATTTTTGGCAAAATGACACTCGTCTTTGGTTTCTTTTGCTTCACTTCTTCAACAAGCAAAATTCTGGCCTCCTCCAAAACACGCTCATTCATTCTGCCTGGATGTTCAGGTAAGACGCAGCCCACCTCACATCTCTTAGGCTTTCTGGGTCTTCTTTGGAGCTTTGCTTTTAGCTTCCTATTCCGGAAATTTCCCATTTTGAAGTACAGGCTATTCTTCCAGCCTGAGCAACCATCTGAAGATCCTACTTCGGAAAGACAAGGATGTTTAGCAATCAGGGCTTGTGCCACCGCTGCAAGCCGGTCCTTGGTCGGATAGGCAGTATATTTGTAGATTTCCTTCGCCAGCTCACTCAACATTTTGCGTTTCATGGACAGAGAACAGGTGAGTGTTCTTCTGTTTCTGTGGTAGGACTCATTAGCCTGTTTTAGCCGTAGCTCAACATCGGCTGAAAAACTAGGAATGTTGAAAACCTTTGGCCAAATCTGTGTCCTTGATGATGAAGTAGCAACCGTGTTAACTGAATTCATCAAGATGTCTGGTGACATGCAGGGTAGCTCCAGATCCACCGACGCATAGCTTGTTAGTTTTGGATCTATTGATGTGTAATTGCTTAGTACCAGTACCACTGATGGAGTGCTGGTTGTTTCTGGAACCACTGATGGAGTGCTGGTTGGTTCTGGAACCACTGATGGAGTGCTGGTTGGTTCTGGAACCACCAGAACAGTAGCAACTAAAGGCACATCCTCCATGCTGTCCAGACAGCTTAGGGCATTACCAAAGACAGGATCTTCATACATCATGGTGAAACTGTACTGCAAATGACAGCGTTCTCGAACAATTACTTCAAGTTCCTCTACAGTTTTTGGTTTCTTATCCAATGACAGCTCTTGGATATCTTGATCAGGGACAATCACTTTCAATTCAAACTTTTCCATGACCTGAAGGTAAAAAAGTGTACAACAAAGAAATAAATTTAGAGTCAGTATTGTATAACTGTGAATTAATGCCGTCACCCTAGCATATTATTGATACACTGCTCAATTTCTAATGCTGGCTTTGTTACCCACACAAAGTCACAAGCTCAAGAGTTTGCAATCGCAATCTAGCAATTTTACCACTGGGTTTTCAGTTGTGGTCTGGATTTGGACAGTGTACATAGTGTTCCATCTAATTCCTTACCACCAACTTGTGTGTCAACTTACAGCCCAATACTAACCTCAAATCCCTTAGGTATAAGACATACATCTACTGTTTCTGAAATGGTATACAGCTATAGTCATTACTGGGAAAATTCCCATTATTCCCAGATGCTCTGAATGCATATATTAGCCTGGACAACAAGTCAGAAACTTGAAGATTTTTGCTAACCAAGCTGCCCAGTTAGAAATTCATCAAGTTGTTGTCACTTTGTAGTTCAATTGTAGTCCATGCGGACATGGATTTTAATGTCAGCTTAGAACCTGACCACCATCAGGATGCAGTGGCGTTCCTGTTTCTCCCACACACCAACAGCAAAACTCACTAAACTCCACCTTGGAATATCTTCTTCATGGAGAGTTCCCATTATTCCCAGATGCCCTGAACACACATTTTAACCTGGAGATATGTAAAGTAACCTGACCGCCAATATGGAGCAGAAGGCTCTCTGTACCCTGTGTGTGTGTGTGTGTGTGTGTGTGTATGAACACACACACACAAACATATATATATATATATATATATATATATATATATATATATATATATATATCTATATATACACATACACAACCTTGGCAGTTTTCCTACACTTCACAAACGTTTTTTTTGTGACAAGACCTGTAATATGGTATTTAGGAACTGATCCCAGGTCATTGGGTTGTATTTGGGAACTGAACCCAGGTCGATGGGTTGTATTTGGCAACTGAACCCAGGTCGATGGATTGTATTTGGGAACAGAACCCAGGTCGATGGGTTGTATTTGGGAACAGAACCCAGGTCGATGGGTTGTATTTGGGAACAGAACCCAGGTCGATGGGTTGTATTTGGGAACTGAACCCAGGTCGATGGGTTGTATTTGGCAACTGAACCCAGGTCGATGGATTGTATTTGGGAACAGAACCCAGGTCGATGGGTTGTATTTGGGAACAGAACCCAGGTCGATGGGTTGTATTTGGGAACTGAACCCAGGTCGATGGGTTGTATTTGGGAACTGAACCCAGGTAGACGGGTTGTATTTGGGAACTGAACCCAGGTCGATGGGTTGTATTTGGGAACTGAACCCAGGTCATTGGGTTGTATTTGTTGTTAGCCTGTATTAGTGTGTTTTTAATTTATTGCTGCTGCTCCACCCCACCTGCTTAAGTCCAATTTCAATTCTGTCCTTTCTGTGTGGGGGTTAAGAATGGTAAAGTTCATTTTCTAATGACCTGCAAATATTTAGTGGTAATGACCATTTGGATTCTCTAAAGTGTTCTGATGCCTCCTTTCAAACCTCCTCTAGCATAGGGTGCTCTGATGGTTCCTTAAAAGTGAAAGGTGTCTTGAAAAGCCCCACAATTCCTTGTTCTATGAAACAGCAACCAATCAACTTGATACTAATCAATAACACCCTTCTTCCCATAAGTGTTGATACTGATCAATAACACCTGCCTTCCCATAAGTGTATGTGGATTCAGATTCTCTTAACATTACTACTGACTATTCCTAAGTCCATGTTTACTTGACCCCGTGACATTTTCCAATAAGGTGAAGGTGAAATTGACAGTGTCAGAAGACAGGAGAGACTATTCCTAAAGGGCCTGTCTGTTAAATATGATCACCTCTATACCTGTTTAGTATACTCCCACCTCTCTACCTGTTAATTATGCTCTCACCTCTATACCTGTTTAGTATACTCCCACCTCTCTACCTGTTAAATATGCTCTCACCTCTACCTGGTCTTGCAAACCTTCCGTTTAAGCACAGATTTGCAATTTTACTTAAGGAACACAATTCAAATTCTGATACGTTAAGAAAAGTTGTTGATATTACATCCATACAATACAGGCTAATCATGCTTTCTATGAGAATATCACTGAAAATTAATAATTAATAACAGACACAGGAGCACAACAGGACATCAACACAGTCATGGAGAGAGGAAGGAAAAAATGGCTACCTATGAACCATGTGACCTCTTTCTTGCAATTTCATTGGATAGTACAATGGGGTTCCCACCCCTGCTTTAAGAATCATCTAATCAAATGCATGTTTGATTTTGTTTAAACAACTCCACAACTAAGATGAAATACAGCACCTGGATCCATTCTGTTTTAACATCTTCAGCTGAGGAGATGGTCTGTTCTGCTATAAGGTCAACTTTCTCTGCAGAACAGATTTAGAGAGATTTTGTCAGAGTGCATGAACACTTGCGTGTGTCTGTCTGTGTGTGTGTGTATGTGTGTGTGTTATAGAGTCAACTTTCTCTGCAGAATAGATTTTGTCAGAGAGCGTATGAACACTTGTGTGTGTGTTATAGGATCACCTCTTTCTGAAGTTAACTGTGTACAAGGGTGTATGAACGCCTGTTCTCCGGAGTGGAAAGACATACTATCACAACCTTCTCTAAATGGGCAGAAGGGTTTGGAGATCATGAAACCCTGTCAAAAATGTACATCCATTGCTCAGAAAAATAAAGCTTTTAAATATTCAGTGAAATTCTGGGGTTCTGCCACAGACCTCAATGTTACACAGTATGTCTCTGCACTGCATTAAGAGGGCTGCCCCCCCGTACCCCCGGACTGAGTTTGCAAATCGGCAGTTAATGCTAACTGAACGGAGACAAGGTTTCCTCACGTTTACCAGTCATCACTAGATTCTGCTTTAATCTGTCTTTGTCCTGCCAAATGTTCTCACTCGTCCCTGTGAGTTGCTGGTTGATGTACCCTCACAACACGAGTGTGACTGTGAGTGTGAGTGTGAGTGTCTGTGTGTGTGTGTGTGTGTGTGTGTGTGTGTGTGTGTGTGGTGTGTACGCATGCACAAACACATGCATGGGTTTTTACCAGAATGACTACACTCTTCATATCCATCAACACCACTTTCTTCTTTAATCTGAGACACCAGAAGACTCTGGGCATCAGGTGAGACCAGCGGACTCAGGGCGTCAGGTGAGACCAGCTGTTCCGACCAGATCAGAGACTCCTCGGCTGATGGCAGCTGCTTTGATTGGAGAGAACAGCTGGGTTTCACTATTTGCTGTAAAACAGATAATAGATACTATAATGTGTGTGTGTGTATAGAGAGTAGATGCCTGTTTGTTTACTGTCCAAAAAAATATGTACATGTGACCACTGTACATGCAGTGGAAGAGGAAGAGTGTGAGTGTGTGTGTGTGAGTGTGTGTATACTGTACAAGACATGTGACCTGAAGACAGAGTGCTACACAGGACTCGCACAGATTGTCTGTCCGAGTGCGTGTGTATGTGTATGTGTGTGTGAGGGAGGGCCCACTGGCTTATATGTGATGGACCAGTGTGAAGAAATGGAGAAGTAAGACTGTGTGTGTGTGTGTGTATATGTGTATGTATGTGTGTGTGTGTGTGTGTTTGTGTGTGTGTGTGTGTGTGTTTGTGTGTGTGTGTGTGTGTCTGTCTGTCTTTGTGTGTGTGTGTGTTTGTTTGTTTGTTTGTTTGTTTGTGTGTGTGTGTGTGTGTGTGTGTGTGTGTGTGTGTGTGTGTGTATACACTTCACCTTCAGCTGGTTCTCTCCACACTGTGGCCACTCATTTAGGTCTTGAACTGACCTGTCAGAAAATAACAATAACAGACAAAGTGGAGTGTTCCACAAGAGCTAGAAGAGTGTGTGTGTGTGTGTATGTGTGTACATACCTGTCACCATGTTGATTTTCCAGCTGCTGACGCAGGTCGCTTAGTTCCATTGTTAGAGAAGCTATATTCTGTGCACACACACAGACATACTGACACATTAGTTTCCCCTGTGCCCAGACAAACTGAAAATCTCATGCACTCACACACACCCAGTGGTGGAAAGCAACGAAGTACAAATACTTTGTTACTGTACTTACCTACTTTTTTCAAGTATCTGTACTTGTAATCTGTAATTATGAATACTTTTACTTCACTACATCTTGCAGCGATTACCTGTATTTGTACTTTATCAAATTTCTAAAATACATCCCGTTACATTTTATTAGGCCATCACCTTTTTTTTGCTTAAGTCACCTAAGCTGCGTGTCTCTCTCGGACGTTTAAACCAATCAGATACACTGTTTATGTGAAGGCGATTCACAGATTGCAACACTGAGGTTCCCATTCATCCCAATCGGTGACACATAAAATGTTTTGCTATGTTTTGTCATACTGAAGCACTCTTGTCTGGGCCAGAGCACCTTTTTCTGGGCTTAGCATCACCATTGTTAGCGGTCATGCTTGCTAATTACAGCTTGCTATCTGCTAGATCAATTAGCGTCTTTTTATTGTTGATGCACATTACCTGATGTGTTTATCCTGTGTGACTATTGGCCTTCTCAAGTAGTCTAATTGTTGCTGCGAGACGTGCAGCTCCACTCGTATGAATTTGTGTCCCAGATTGACTGCCGTTGTCTTCAGTAGGTAAGCCTAATGCTACCTAAGCAACTGTGTGTAGCCTATTCCTTTACTTTACAAACTTCCAACTCTGCTGTCAACAATTATGAGGATGGAGATGGAGAATTTGGATGCGATGGTAGAACGAGCCATGACCTCTCTGGCCAGCTTATCTAGTAAGCAGATGGACAGGTTGTTGTCCATTTTGAGACCAAAAAGTTTCTACTGACTGCATATAAGGGGTCAAATATTTTGACCAAGCCTATCAGCCTATCATTAAAATATATGAATCAGAATTAGTGGACGTTTTCTCTTTTTCCTTCAGGAAGCAGTTTTGGTTATCAGCACTTTTGTGCAATTTCATATGGGTCTAATTCTTTAGGCCAATTTGGTGTATTGAGATATTAACCATTAAGAGACAATATATTCCACCTTACTTTTAGTACTTTAAGTACATTTAAAAGTAAGTACTTTTTACTTTTACTTAAGTAGGATTGTTGATGTTGTAGTTCTTTTATTTGAGTGTATTATTTTGCTGGTTATTTGAACTTTTACTTAAGTACTGAGTTCCAGTACTTCTTCCACCACTGCGTAATACACATACACAAACACACACACACACACACACACACACACACACACACACACACACCAAAGCATGTTGTAGTATTCAGACTCAAAACCGGTCTTGAGACTATTTTCTGCTTTTGAAAGTAAAATTACTCAGTCTCGACTCAGACTAATCCCACAGCAGGAACAGAAGAACTCATAATGAAAGAGTGACATCTTTTGTTTTTCTTCAACAATGTTTCTTCAAAGGATTTTTCTGTATGTTAATATTCACAAAATACCCATTACTGAAATCAATTTACACATCAATCCCACAGCAAAGACATGAGCAAGCAGTCTGCATTCATAATCACATCCAACTGAGTGCAGAGGAGTTTTGACTGACATCCATTGGTGTCGTCCATGGACCGGAAAGTCTGTTGGTTGTGGCCAGACTGAGACCTTGATCTTGGTCTGGATTTCCAGGCCATCCAGACTTTCAACTAAATCATGGTTATGAAAACACTTTTTTTCTAGTCTTGGTCTTTACTTCCTCAAAAGGTCTCTGTCTTGACTCGATCTTGACCCGGTCTCAACCCCCCATCACTGCCATTTACGTTCATTTATACATTCCTCGTTATGCAAACTTATTTACATTGTATACTCTTTCCAGGCCATATAACACACAGCTCTACTACGTGTATTTTACAACCATGTGTGCAACACACACACACACACACACACACACACACACACACACACACACACACACACACCTGGTTGGCCTGTGTCAGTAAGCTGCGCTTCTCCTCCAGGTGTCTGTGTAGTCTACTGATTTTTTGCTGCAGCTGTCTGTTTGCCTCCACCTGCCCCGCCAAGCTCCGCCCAGTCTCCGCCTCCTTATCTTCCAAACGACGAATCAGCCTCCAGAGATCTTGGTTCTTCTTCACCTCATGCTAGAAAAACACCACAAGTCACAAAAGAGCTACAAATTAAAGGCGAAATTTGGTGCGATTCAATTCATAGTCCTGTTGTTTGAAGTCACCATGTGCTGTCTATTGGAAAAAGAAGAGAAAATTTTATACAAGATAGACCACATAACAAACCAGCACGATAACTGTATGGGGCACAGGAAATTGAAACTGAAGTGAGCTTCTGTGCCCCATTCAGTTAGTTTTATCTGCAGGTTCACTATTTGACACTCCTTTTCCCATACTGACTAAACGACAACACATCATCTCTCACGAGGCTTTTCCATTACATGGTTCCAGACATGTGGCACAAACTGGCTACCGGCTACTTAGGACTAGAATTGTCTTGCTGTGTATCTGCACTTTACTGTTGTCCACGTACATGCATGGGATAGTGGGAAACGTAATTTCGATTCCTTTGTATGTCAAGTACATGTGAAGAAATTGACAATAAAAGTGACTTTGACTACTATGCTTTGTTTATAAACAAACGTGTAGTTAGTTTGCTATAGTTAGCTCTCTAACAACTATGTAGTAGCATTTTCTCCAAATCTGAACAGTAACAACTTTTAGGCTTGAAATGATGCCAAACACTGGTGGATTATCACAGATCAAAACCAAAAAAGCAATCAATAACACCAGAAAGACAGAGCGATTGATTGTCTGGACCGGACAGGCAAAGTTGGTTCTCTTGCGTGTAGCCTAAACTTACAACGGCCCTCTCAGAACCAATTACTGTCTGTCAGTCTGTTCACATCACATCTTCACATCACATCATCACATCGGCTCAGCATAGTTAGACCCTACCAAAGCAGGCATAAAAAATCATAATGGGTACCAGGTACAACTGCCAATAGAGAAATCAAGTTGTGTCGAGTCAGAATGGTGCAGTGAAGAAACCACATTACAGAGGTGTGATGTTGCATGTGTGCACATAGAACATAGCACCTTTGACTCTGTGTGTGCGTTTCTCACCTGTAACGCTTGTGTGATGCCTTGGGTGGCCTTCTCCAGGTCGATGCAGACTTGTGTATGTGTGTATGTGTGTTTGTGTGTGTTTTTCACCTGTAACGCTTGTCTGATGCCTTGGGTGGCCTTTTCCAGGTCGATGCAAGTGTGTGTGTTTCTCACCTGTAACGCTTGTGTGATGCCTTGGGTGGCCTTTTCCAGGTCGATGCAGACTTGTGTATGTGTGTTTGTGTGTGTTTCTCACCTGTAAAGCTTGTGTGATGCCTTGGGTGGCCTTTTCCAGGTCGATGCAAGTGTGTGTGTTTCTCACCTGTAATGCTTGTGTGATGCCTTGGGTGGCCTTCTCCAGGTCGATGCAGACTTGTGTATGTGTGTATGTGTGTTTGTGTGTGTTTCTCACCTGTAACGCTTGTGTGATGCCTTGGGTGGCCTTCTCCAGGTCGATGCAGACTTGTGTATGTGTGTATGGGTGTTTGTGTGTGTTTCTCACCTGTAACGCTTGTGTGATGCCTTGGGTGGCCTTTTCCAGGTCGATGCAGACTTGTCGGTGTCCCCTGGTGTCTTGCTGGTCAGTCTCATCCATCTACAAACACACACACACACACCTGTTGGTTGGTTGGCAATGCAAGATTGTGCAAAAGCAACTATGCTTTTAGAGAACAGACCTCTGGGGGCGCTTTGGTGTTGTGCTGTGAATCTGGGGACCCGGGATCGGGTTCAAGGTCTGGTCCGGCCCGAGGATGTTTCCTGGTCCTTCCTTGTCGCTCTTCACTGTCCTGTCAGAGTGAATGTCCCCAAAATATAATAATAATAATAATAATAAATCCAGACCTCTAGTTTAGGGTTATGTTGGGGCTGCTGTTAACACGCTTAACCAATGGTATTAAATGTTTGCTCAAGTGGTGGGAAATAGCAAAAATACATTGATCTGATAGAAACCCAAGCCATTAGTGTGGGCTTGATGCACAGACTTTAGGACAATGTTTAATGTTTAACATTATATAACTTTTATGACAAATTTATGCTCTTTGGGAGAGAATGCTGACAACACCAGTGGGATCCAAACACATACTTAAGCAGGTATCTTAAGGCCATCACCCACTGACAAACACATACTTAAGCAGGTATCTTAAGGCCTCTTAATCACCCACTGACTCTAAAAGATTCTAAAAACAGTTTTCAGTTTTAGGCCGGAAACAGAAGTTAACGTCAGATCTTCTCAAAACAGTGATTCTTAACCTTTTTTGGGTGTATGAGAACCGGTGAGTTGTGTTTGATATAATACACAATATACCACGGCTCTGACTGCATTTCCTTCTATCCTGCGCCACAGGAATGTAAACAGTGGCTGCGTAGTATGTAACCATCTTTCCTCAATAATGGGGATCACCCTCATTGGCTGTTTGTCTCATCACTATTCTTGTCTCAGAGGAGGTTTCAATGGTACTCAATGGTTCATTCCATACGGCCAAAGCACTACCACTGAAATCAGAAGAGATAGCCTAACTGACATAACTAATAAGGTCACCGCATTCCCATTATCTCAGTTTGTTGTGTTAGAATGTATGTGTTTTCATTCTAATCTGCAGGCTCTTTCATAAAGAGCTATTCTATCTTGGGTGTGACGTAAAAAGCACAGGGTCAGTTATGTAAATAGTTTTTACATTAGTAAAAATTAGTTTACATTCGTTTTTTAATCATCTCCGCGTACTGTAGGCATACTCCATGTCATGACAATGAAATGTTCACGAGTACATTGTGTACAGTAAAATAAAAAATACAAAAATACTTAAATTATCCGAGGAAATTATCCGAGGAAAATCGCAGCGCTAATGCAAGGGCAAATGCAAAATCAATGCAGAGCATTCATCCGTGCAGGGGAGCGAAAGTTTTGTAGCCTACTCCACACCGAGTTTTAGGGAAATGTCTGTGTATGAATTGTTGTGCAAAATATCAGGGGAGAAATTAAATCACAGCGCTTGCAAATAATCAATGCAACAGTTTCCCTCACCTCCAACTAAATCTCTCCAAAACTGAACTGCTGGTCCTCCCAGCCAAACAAGCCATACATCACAACATCAGCATCAAGATCTGCCTGTCTTTCTCCCACCAAGGTGGCAAGAAACCTAGGTGTCATGATCGATGACCAACTGACCTTTGCAGATCATGTTGCCTCTGTGGCTCCGTCGTGCCGTTTTTCCCTATTCAACATAAGGAAGATCAGGTCGTACCTAACCCAACATGCAACCCAGCTCCTGGTACAGACCCTGGTTATCTCTCGCCTTGACAACTGCAAAGCCCTCCTATCAGGTCTTCCAGCCTGTGCTGTGAGACTGCTACAGATGATCCAGAATGCAGCTGCACGTCTGGTTTTTAACCAGCCAAAAAGGGCGCACGTCACACCACTGTTCATTGAACTCCACTAACTACCCTTGGCTGCTCGGATCAAATTCAAGGCACTAACAGTGGCCTACAGGGTGATTGATGGTTCTGCTCCCATCTACCTGAATATGCTCCTGAAGCCCTATGTCACCCGCCGACCACTTTGCTCCTCTAAGGAACGTTATCTACCACAGCCAACACCTCGCGCACGTCAATGCAGACTCTTCTCATGTTTTGTTCCACCCTGGTGGAATGACCTTCCAAGTGCTACCAGATCAACTGATACCCTCTCCACCTTCAAAAAACTCGTGAAGACCCAGCTCTTCCAAGAATATGTGAGAGTGCATTTAACCTCTTATACTTCTCTCTTTTATACTGCATTTTTTTCACACTATTGCACTTTCAACATCAAATAGTGCAGTTTTTGTGATAGCAATATGCACTCTTTCTTAGTTTCTTTCATTGTGTTATAGCTTGAATGTTATCAGCTTTCATAAGTTGCTTTGGATAAAAGCGCCTGCTAAATGCATAAATGTACTTATTAACCAGCCAAGAACTATGTGTTCATAACAGTGACACATTGACGCGCAGGCTGTATTGTTCAAGTAATCCTTTGATTAAGCTCTTGCATGAGCTGAGACTGAAGTGGACGTTTATGCGTCACGCCAGATGAAGGAAAGTTAGCAATACACGCTGCTACTGAACGCAGAAGTTATCAAAGACAGTATATGTTCAAAGATGGTTTGTTTACATATAGGAATAGAGGGTTTTTGACAAATAAAACTTCTGCTGCGAGGTATTTTCGCGCACGCCCAGAATTCAACTTGTTCACCCATAGCAGCAGTGCAATTTTTTTTAATAATTTTGATGAACTTCAACTCGCCATCAAAAGCAAGTCTCCCTAGAGTCAGGCTAACAACATCCATCCAAACAAACAACCCCCAGTACGTCACGCGACTCTACAGTTGTGTTTGACTTCCTCAACCCCACGAGGGACACTGTCTTCCAAGTAGACAATAATGGTACCATTAGCAATACCAAAAACCAACTCGTTTCGCAGTGTAAAAGGACAAACCACTACCTCACTCGCGGTAGTTTTGTCGATTTCAGCTGTAGATGTGGAGAAGAATGTACCAATGTTGCGAGCTCCTTTCGCTAGGACAGCCTTTTTGTGCATGTTTGAGCCTTCGTGTCGAGTTAAATCATTATCGCCACCATGGCTAATGGATAGTTCTCGGCAGCATAATGTGCAAAACGCAGTCCTTACGTCCCTGGCGACTGCTTTAACCCATGGCCTTTTGGCTTCCCATTCTTTTTTATAACTACACAGTCTTTTTTTCTTTGCCACTATACTGCTCATTTTGACACACGGTAACGCTCACCAGTGGCCAGTCCACGGCGAAATTCGGGACCGTATCGTCACCGTGCAAGCTCTTCGTAGTCTCGATGAATCTGTCTGTTATTGGACTTCGTTCCAATTCTTCGTTAGTGATGGGCTAACCTCTGATGCCTCGGAGCACACCGAGTTAAAACGCTAAAGACGGCGTCGCCAACGAACAGTAAAAAAGCCACAGGCATGCACTGTTCATTTCAGTAGGCAACTATCTGTAACATCAGATTGTGTCAAATACGGTGTACTGCCTCGTTCCTAACTGAGACTGCTGAGCTAAAGACAGACCAAGTCGACATGATTTCACGTCGTGACACTTCTCAGTGGCTCTCAAAAACTTCTTTGGTGTGTGATTTTGACCATTTGATCAGGACAGGGGCCGAGAGCAAGACGGTGAATCATGTGTTTGTGTGTGTGATTTTTCAGAGTTTGAGAGGAGCTAGCGCCGCCTTGCTGTGTGGCAGGAGATAGGAAGGGGTGTCTAAAAGCGATCCCTGGCTAGTCAGACACGCTGGCCTTACTAAAAGTCATTGTTGTAAAAATTTACATCACCTGGTTGTATCTAATCCAAGGTCTGATCAAGGTCCAGCAATCAAGCTCTTGCGTTATACCCAAAATGTATTGCTGTCTGCAGATGGCTTGAGAAAGTCAGGTAATAGTCTTGTTTGACATAGGCAAGCTGACAGCCGCACACAGAAGTCTGTAGATTGAGATGTATTCTGGGTTATACGCAGTGCATTCTGGTTAGACACGGTGCCCGACATCAACCTGAGAGAGGTATGTGCATATTGAGATTATGCCACCAAAATGCGACCATGTCACATCACTCAAAACTCGCGAGATCAAGATGCTTGCAGCCAGATGTTGCAGTTCTTTGCAGTTGATTTCACACGACTGCAAGCAGCTGGATACCACCCTGTGACGTCCATCCGTTATTCCCATTGGTTGGAATCTCCAGGAAATCTCTTGTGACAAAAATGACACCTTTCCCCTTAATATGTGTTGGGAATGGGCTTATTTGAATGGACTGTCTGGCTAATTTAAAGTGCAGCACCTTAAAGTGCAGCCTTATGCCCCCCCCCCCCAACATGGCTTTCTTTAAGACAGACAGCCATCTCAAATATTTTATGTCACATTTTATACGGCGGCTATTTTCAAATTTTCACTACTTTCCAAAAGCTTGTGCTGTAACTCTGTTCTTCTTGCATTTTAACAATGGTTTATTAAAACATCATTTGATTTACTTTACTAGTGACATCAATTTGATATCAAGAACAAAGCAACACATTGACATCAAAATTATATCAGATCGATGTCCAGAAGTGGGTACGTCGACGTCAACTTGACGCTGAGGATTCATCAAGATTTTGACCCCATATTAAATACAAAACGTGGCGCATTCCTTTAATCTGCACAAGATTAGTAGTATATGCTGGTATGACAAGGCAGACTTTAATTTTGCCCTCCATTTTCTCCGCCTCTAATGCGCCACTGTGGTATTTTTGCTATCTGGGTAATACCATATAAGACAAAACAGCAGCGGAGAACCGACGAACAAAGATGCCGCTCGTCTGCTGCGTGGTATTCTCTCCACATCACATGTAGAAGAAATGCCAGGGAGATGTAATGAGTTGTAAGAGTTAAACCATATAAAAACCGTTTACACACAAAATGATGAGATAAAAAATGACAAAAATAGTTGCTCCCTGAAAATATCAGACGTATCTGTGACCATGAATCTACGAACGTGATTGGATGGTTTTCTGGGCGCGAAAATACAGTTCTGGAACTGAAACAATTCAGAAAACGGTTGGTCCTCTTGTTCATTCGGTTACCACACATCAGAGGCCATTGTGTCATTGTGAAGGTCAATGAACGGGTTGGTCATTTTGAAATAAACTAAACACTGATAGTATCACAACTAAAAGGTGAGTTATTTGTCAGTCAAGGTCAAAGAAATATTTATTGTGCTGATCTATGATGCTAGTTATGGACACCCGAATATCAGCCAGTGTAGCTACAGTTAAACGTTAACGTTGGCTAACCGGGATTTATGTTCTCTGTCAGTACAGAAGCTAACTTTAAGTTATAAAATTGTTTATGTCGACATGTTCTATATAGGAGATTAAAGCAGTGAATTCTTTGTAATACGAGTTAGATGAGAGGTCCTACTATTTAAGTGTTTTCCCTCACAATTGTGTTGTAGCTAGCTGGAATTTTCGCCTGAAGGGTTCTCTCAGTTGACAGGAATTTTCTGAGGAGAATGTAGGAGAGTTAACGTTAGTTGTACAGCTAGTTAAGTGTTTCGTAGTACATATTAAAGAAAAAAACATGAGAATGCCAACAAACCGCCCAGATAGCATGAGACTGGCGGCCCACTGAGTTTTTTCTTTGGACGTTTTCAGTGGCTATTTTCCTACATGTTATATTCTGTGAGGCTATTTGGGGAAATTGTGTGGCAAAGTAATGGCGCCGGGACCCAACAAACTAAAACGCCAGCGGATCGCCAGTATTTGGCTTTCTGGGATTAGCATGATAGAAAGAGCTTTGGGTAAAATTTAAGCAAACGTTCATATATTCATATATTGTTGTCTTTGTCCCAGGGAGGTAATTTTAAGGAAGTTAGATGAGAGGTTGAAAAAATCTTTTAACGTGTAACTGCAGCCGCATACCACACACACTGTTTTTGAAAATGCCTTCTGAACAGTGTGGGGATGCTAAGGAACTCAAGGGGAGGACTGGCTGAGAAGGGATTGTGTGAGAGGCGGCCGCTCAGTGGTTTATCACAGCCGGGGGTTCTACATCTTGTTCTACGTTAGAACTTTTTGACTCGGCTCATTTGTGGCGATCTTGAACACTCGCGCATAATTACCTGTCCACGATATTGGAATCGGGCATCGGGCAAGAAAAAAATAAACAGGGCTCAGGAATTTCTCCCTATCCCGAGAACATTCGTACAGCTAAATAGTTTCCAGGTAATTTCAGATTCTGTAGTCTACAGTTTGAATATCAGGCTATTCTGCTGCCACCGAGTAGGTTTTAACCCAGAGCCAGGAGTCTGCCCATCTCTTATAAGGGCAGCCATTATGTATTTATGCATTTAGCAGATTATTTTATCCAAAGTCACGTGTCACATCTCAACTATCAATTACTTGTGCTTTTGGGGCACATTCTTGTTATTTTCGTCATCAAACGCAGTGGCGCAGTTGAAACTAGAGGGTGCAGGGAGCTATTTTTCACATGTAAAATGCCACAAAATGTCTGGAAACACAACATTTTTACATTAACCCTGGTATTAGTGTGTTTTGCCCCATATAAACACAACATTATTACAATTATTACAATATTAACCCTGGTATTAGTGTGTTTTGCCCCATATAAACACGACATTTTTACAATTATTACAATATTAACCCTGGTATTAGTGTGTTTTGCCCCATATAAACACGACATTATTACAATTATTACAATATTAACCCTGGTATTAGTGTGTTTTGCCCCATATAAACACGACATTATTACAATTATTACAATATTAACCCTGGTATTAGTGTGTTTTGCCCCATATAAACACGACATTATTACAATTATTACAATATTAACCCTGGTATTAGTGTGTTTTGCCCCATATAAACACGACATTATTACAATTATTACAATATTAACCCTGGTATTAGTGTGTTTTGCCCCATATAAACACGACATTTTTACAATTATTACAATATTAACCCTGGTATTAGTGTGTTTTGCCCCATATAAACACGACATTATTACAATTATTACAATATTAACCCTGGTATTAGTGTGTTTTGCCCCATATAAACATGACATTATTACAATTATTACAATATTAACCCTGGTATTAGTGTGTTTTGCCCCATATAAACAGCACATTATTACAATTATTACAACATTAACCCTGGTATTAGCGTGTTTTGGTGCATGTAAACACAACATTATTACAATTATTACAACATTAACCCTGGTGTTAGTGTGTTTCGCCCCATAGATGTGATTTAATTTAGTCAGCAGCTCAATAAACATATTTTGGGGTGCAGTTACACTTTCATTAGCTTGTTGTGTAATCATGACCTATATAATTATAACCATTTTAAGCTGTGGTCAAATGGAGTTGTGCTTTCCTCCTATACCGGCTCTTAACTTGTTATCAGGAAGTTTCCAGTTGTCAAGATATTTCCACTCCAGTGACATCAGATAACGCATCCAAAAATGAGCTCATCTGATGAAGTAAGTGAAGTACGACATGGAGAACAGTTAATGTGTTTAACACCTTACGCCAAGTAAGTGAAGTACGACATGGAGAACAGTTAATGTGTTTAACACCTTACGCCAAGTAAGTGAAGTACGACATGGAGAACAGTTAATGTGTTTAACACCTTACGCCAAGTAAGTGAAGTACGACATGGAGAACAGTTAATGTGTTTAACACCTTACGCCAGCTAAAGCAGACTTGCTGAGCAGCAACTTAGCATTACAGATGTTTAATAGTCAATTTCTGCTCTGGCATCATACTCATACAGTTAAACACGCACACATATAATCATAATGAAACTACTTCACTGTCTATGTGTGGGTCATAATTATGTGGTTACATCCTAGGAGAGTTTTGATGGCATCAGAGTGCACTTCACCCAGACGGAGTGGGCTGGGCTGGCCAAATGGGAGAAAGTGCGCTTCAGAAACATGAAGAGGAACCACCTGGCTATGCTAGCCATAGGTAGTAATTACATCAGTTTTAAACATGAGCAGTACTGAGCCTTTAACCAAATGCAACTGTTTTGGTCAGTGTTCTATGAATACCAAAACAATAGTATTACTGTTAGTATATTCTTAGCATTTCTTAGCTTAAGGGCAAAAGCAGTTTGTCACAGTTGGCCATCCTGAGCTATTTCGTAAAATGTGTGTGCTAAAGTGGTGAATCTTATTTCAAGTACTTTTCCCCAGTCCCATGTCTCTGTTCTGTTTTCCTTTATGTGTTTATCCCTCTCCCCCTTCAGATGTTGCTCCTCTCCTTCATGTGTTTATCTCTGTCTCTCCTCAGGTCTCTCTTCTCCTCCCCCTGCCTTCATGAGGCAGGGCCGGGCCAGGAGGGAGACGGTGGCTAGAGCGCCCCCTGTTGACAGTAGTGATTCAGAGGAAGAGTGGACACCCAGTTTGGAGAGGAGACCTCCAGGTCAGAAATAACACACACACTCATATTGGAGCGTTAGGCCTCCAGTTTAGCATTGGGCATGATGCCAGAACACACACATACATGACACACTGCTGTGAGAGGAGACCTCCATGTCATCTACTTATCAGAACATTCAGTATGACAGAGCCTGAAGTCTCCTTACCATAAACCTGTGGACCCACGTTCATTTCCAACCCAAGGTCATTTCCCAGTGCCACTGATCTTTCTTTCACACTGGTTTCCTCTACTGTCCAATTAAAGCAAAAATAACACAAAAAACAACATACAACTTGTTTCCAAGCAGATAGTTACACAACAGATGAAGTAACAGCATCTGATTTCCTGAATCTGCCAGCTCTCAGTCACTCATAATTTATAAATTATCTTGTAGGCCTACTGTTTAATATTACACAGCAGGTTCTCTGTAATTACAGTACATACATGATATGAACCTCTGTTTGGGTCAGGATCATATGTCATTCCCTCATTCACAATACATGGGCGTGCTCAGTGTTTTACTTTTGACATATTTAAGATTTTATGTGTCCCCTTCTCCTCCAGCCCCTCGTACCTTCAGAGCTCCTGCCAGGGTTGCCCCTGTGAGGGACACCCAGTCCTCCGCTCCAGCCCCACCATCTCAGGTGATCAGCCAACAGGTTTTCTGGCCTCGCCAATGAGGATGGATAGGAATAATTATGATTTGAGGATAGATAAGAGTAGTCATGAAATGAGGATGGATAAGAGTACTCATGAAATGTATATACAGTAGATAAGTGAGGTAAGTGTTTGTTTGGGCAGGAAGCAGGAGTGTGTGTGTGGTGTCTGCAGTGTGATGTCAAGGGGTGTGTCTGAACAGTATGTGTCTCTCTTCTCTTCTCCATACAGCTCAGTAGTCAGATACCTGCACAGCCCGTCAGCGAAGACAACACACCTTCTCAGGCTCTCAGCAGTAGGAGTCAGGCCTCTCGGGCAATCAGAAATAAAAACAGAAGTTCCCAACCAAGCAGCACCAGTGCTCAGTGCCCTCAGGTCATAGAAGCAGGCCCCACCAAACAGCCTATAGAGACAGAGGAGAACAGTCAGGTCTCTAAAACACATACACACACATACAACAGGAGCTCCAGTACTGGCGAACAGACATACGAAAGTTGTAGAGAGAAAACACACACACACATAGTAACGTAACTGAGGTCAATAAATACATGGTTTTGTTTTAATTATATATTAAAATTGGCATTGTAAGAATGCCAACAAATCTTAATTTAGTTTGGCACTGCTGCTGTTAGCAGGCCCCCAGTACAAACCCAGACCAAGTTAGAGAGAGAGGCAGTGTGGAGACTGTGGACAGACAAGCCCCAGCTGCAAAGAGACCTGGTGAGCAGAGGAGTACAAACACACACACACACACACACAGAGACAGGATAAAAAATATGTCAGTTTTTAATGTATATAGTAAATCTAGAGTAAAGGCATACAAGTGTTTTTATTTATGTGTTGTGCGTGTTTGTCAAAAGGAGATTGGTTGAAACAGCAGAAAGATCAGCGGGAGAGTTACAGGCGTGGAGGCAATCTGCGCAGCAGACCCAGAGTGAGCTACGCTGAAGAAGACGTGCCAAAGGATGAAGATTATTTGTGTGAGTTGCTGTCCATGTTGCCTCCGAGTCTTGTCCAAGTCTACAAATTGAAATGCTTATTGAGTTTAGGCCCAGAATTATTTCTGCCTTAAAAACTGTAAAATATGAAAATAAGTCATCAACACTGATTGTGCAGAACAAAAAAGATACCTGTACCCAGGGGTTTGTGTTATTTATGAGGGTAAACTAGGTCTAGCAACAGCCTGCATTGTGGCCTTGGATGAGAACACAGAACATTCATTCTCTTCAAGGCAAAAGAGACCCCACAGAAGTGCGTTGTCAACCATGAAAATCTTGTCCTGTTTCCGTGCACCCTATAATGTCATTATAAGATTTCTTTTTTTTAAGTTTAATTTTCTTAGTCATCTTTTACGTGCTTCTTCAGAGAACACCTCTTTCCCTGTAGACGCACCAAGCTAGACAATATGTAGGCCTATAGACTACGTTAGCCATAACCTACAGTTTATTAAACCAGGCCTGTCTATTAAAATTTACATTTGTCTGATGGGTTAGAAAACCAGAACCTGCTTACTCAGAGCAATATCCTCAAACAATATGGATATAACTTTTTCGAATGGAATAAAAGAATGCACTAAGGGGCAATTGGGGTGGAGGATGTGTCTTCTCTTTGACAGTGCGGTAAAGTCTGTTCCTTTGCTGCCGTTTGCAGCCAATGCTTCAAAAGGCTTGGCCATCTGTGTGTTGTTAATTAACACACGCTCAGAGAACTCGTTCGGATAGAGTAGTTAGCTGATGATCTTCACTACCACCTGGGTTTCATCATTCATGTTATAGTTTATTTTTCTCCTTCGCACTGTTTTCCCAAAGCTGACTTGCAGTCAATTATCAGTGCACTGTTTGGAAAACTCTCAAAGTGCTGGCTTGTGACGGAAAGGTCGACTTGTCATTGGTTGTGATAAAAAGCAGCGAAACTACAATGTTTGTGGCCACTTATGAAACTCCCAGAGGACAAAGAAAGAGGCTTTTATTTGTGATGCAGCACGTAAAATAAAATACAGAAAAAAGGTTTGAGTTTGTGAGATTGTATGCAGGTCATGTTTTTTCATGATTTATTATTCAGGCCTAATCATAATGGAAATGACTAATCTCAGGTTTGTGCCTTTCCTCTGCAGACTGTGAGGACTGTGAGTCTTTCTACATTGATGAGTGTGTCGTCCACGGACCCCCAAACTTCATTGCTGACACACCGGTTCCAGTGGGAGTCCCAGACCGAGCCAAGCTCACACTTCCACCTGGACTGGTGGTCAGAACGTCCAACATCCCAAATGCAGGACTGGGAGTGTTCAACCAGGGACAGACAGTACCAAAGGGGGCACACTTTGGGCCCTATGAGGGGGAGGTGACTGACAAAAATGAGGCCATTGAGAGTGGATACTCCTGGGTGGTGAGTGAAGGAATGGCACCATAAAAGGGATGTGGGGGCAGCTTTGCCAATAACGTCTATAGACATCAATTTAAATACGGCTGTTGACTGCCAATAACGTCTATAGACATCAATTTAAATACGGCTGTTGACTGCCAATAACGTCTATAGACATCAATTTAAATGCGGCTGTTGACTGCCAATAACGTCTATAGACATCAATTTAAATACGGCTGTTGACTGCCAATAACGTCTATAGACATCAATTTAAATACGGCTGTTGACTGCCAATAACGTCTATAGACATCAATTTAAATACGGCTGTTGACTGCCAATAACGTCTATAGACATCAATTTAAATACGGCTGTTGACTGCCAATAACGTCTATAGACATCAATTGTTTTTCAACAGAGCGGGTTGGGAAATTATCTGGGGAAGCTTGTTTCTGTAAATATCAGTCTTGCAAACAGAGAATGTACTGATCACTTTGGATGGGAGATGTACACAGACTGTAAGGGGAGAGAGGTTAGAGATGAGAGAAGAACATGGAGCCAGCAAGACTTAAGTTTGAGAAGTTTAGGCAGCTCACACTTGAGTATGAGTCGCAGTAGTTCAGGTAGTGTCACAATCGTAGAAAACTATCAGCTCGGGCCACAGCCCCAGCTCCGCAGACATTTCTGCATCATGAATTTAGTGAACCTGACCTGGATTTGTGGTTCTGGATCAACTGAAAACAGCATAGGATCATCCCCAGACACTATAAATGTCCCTTCTCAGTGCTGGGTTTGCTGTTTTATAGAAGCAAACCACTATTGGTGTCACTAAAGCAAAAAAGATTAGTGGCAAACACACTGTTCTGCTTGAAATGTTTTTCACAAATAATTTTCTCAATTTTTTTGGTCAACAACAGGTATTCTTGGTGAAACCAAAACGGAAAAGGGTAGAAACAAACTTGTTTTGTTGATGAAAGAAGACAGTATTGCTTCTTTTGGAAGTTTCAGTGAGTTTGTGGGTCTCGAAAAATCTGTAAAAACACTGGCAGTGTGGGGCTCTGCTCATAAAATGTCTGGCAGCCAATGAGTGAATGAGTGAAATTAAATAGTGAAATTGATACCGTTATACCGTGTTTCCCATAAACCTTTCTGAGAGGGGAGGTAGACTGTGTCTTTTCTTTTTTCTTGTTAGGTCTATAATGCTCTCACAGTCAACATGAGCCCTGCATGGGATCAGAATGAAGATTTTGATTCCTCTAATTAAAGTTAATACTTAATACTTTATACTTAATACTTAATAACTTAATTTTTTTCACGTTTCATATTTTACATCTCATCAACATATGGAAAACACTATTATACAGAAACTTTAGTTTAGTTTAATTTAATTAAAAAGCCTATTTTTTGCATTCTCTGTATTGCTTCCAAAATAATAATAATTCCTAATTGTTTCCACAGATATATAAGAGTCGACACGCTGATGAGTACATAGATGCCAAGAGAGCCACTTACTCCAACTGGATGAGGTGACGTCCTTCTTTATGTCTTGATTCTTGCACCTAAAGGTACAGTCTATTTTACTTCTATGGCTCACTAGATATTTGTTGTTTTGGCTGTAAAGCAAAATATATAAAGCAAAAATATTTTACTAAAAGACACAAAGTCAAAATATAAACTACAACAATATTCAATCCACACATTACCCCAGGAGAAGGCTGAAAGAGATTTTCAGAATCAAGAACGGCACCTTCTAGTCTGACTGTTTTCTGCAGTTCACTTTCTGTCCTTTTGATGATAATGGCAGTGATTTAATTTCCTGTCAGTTCAACTTGTGTTAAATGTTATCGTTTCTGTGCCACAACCTCAAATTACTCCATCAGGTATGTGAACTGTGCTCGCGATGGTGACGAACAGAACCTGGTGGCGTTTCAGTACAGAGGAGCGATTGTGTATCGCTGCTGTAAACCCATCGCCCTGGGAGAGGAGCTCCTGGTCTGGTATGGAGAGGACTACGCCAGAGACCTGGGAATCAGCTTTGACTATCTGTGGGACATTAAGAGCAGCAGCAAAGGTGTCACCCTCAACATACACAGAAAAGCTCATCTAGTACATCCAGATCACATCATCCCTTGTTACAACAGGGCTTCACCAGCTCATTGTGGCCAGAATTTTACATTTCAGCTTAACCTCTGTAAAAAATTGTAGTTAATGAGTAGTTCTGTTTCATGAAGGCCATAACACACCAGGTATTTGTAATAAGAGCATGTATGTATATGATTAGTAAATGAATGTCTTTGTGAATGAATGAATTGTCTTTGTCTTTATTCTGTGTTTCAGAGGTGACGGTGTCTCAGGTGTTCTCCTGCTCGCTGTGTCCATTTTCTTACACTGCTCAAATCTACCTCCACAAGCACATCAAGAGGAGCCACATGGATGAGTATGTGCGACTACTGAGGTCTGGAGAGATCCGATCCGAGATCCTGGCATCCTCCAGCACCGGCAGCAGCAGAAGTCGGCACACACAACAGAAGTCAGATGTGCCAGCCAGCTTAACAACCAGTGAATTCGTACAGCCTCATTCTAAAGCGAAAGGAGCAGATGACCAGAGAGGTCACACCTGCACTCAGTGTGGTAAGAGCTTCACTCGCGAGGGACATCTCAAACTACACCAGCACACTCACACAGGAGAGAGGCCTTACTACTGCACTCAGTGTGGCAAGAGCTTCAGTCAAAATGGACATCTCAAAGTACACCAGCGCACTCACACAGGAGAGAGGCCGTACCACTGCACTCAGTGTGGTAAGAGCTTCACTCGCGAGGGACATCTCAAACTACACCAGCACACTCACACAGGAGAGAGGCCTTACTACTGCACTCAGTGTGGCAAGAGCTTCAGTCAAAATGGACATCTCAAAGTACACCAGCGCACTCACACAGGAGAGAGGCCGTACCACTGCACTCAGTGTGGCAAGAGCTTCACTCGCGAGGGACATCTCAAACTACACCAGCGCACTCACACAGGAGAGAGGCCGTACCACTGCACTCAGTGTGGCAAGAGCTTCAGTCAAGAGGGAACTCTCAAACTACACCAGCGCACTCACACAGGAGAGAGGCCGTACCACTGCACTCAGTGTGGTAAGAGCTTCAGTTACACACGCTCCTTAAAGACTCATGAGTGCACTCACAGGAAAGAGCCCTAACTTTGTTCTTGGTTAAAGACCTATCTCAGACCAGACACCTTAAATTTTCTGAATAGAATCATAATATCTATTTTGATGATTTTTATTACTATACAGTACTGTTTAATCATCTGAATGCCAGCGGGAATGAAAACTATACATTCATGTAATGCTTCATCTACCCAGCGGCTTAATTTTCCTGAAATATTTTAAAGCATTTTTAATGTATTTTAGAACATGCATGCATTGTGTTTTAATCTATTATTGAAACACATTTAATGGTTTTTAATCCACTCATAAATTGCACAAGTTCTGGTGGTCATGTGGACCCCAAATTTATCAATCACAGGAGGGCTGTCTACATATTTGTCCTACTGATTCACATGACATGCATACTTAAGTCTGTAGTAACGCACTACAAATGAAAGTCCTCATACTCTAACATGAAGACAGCCTTTATGTAAAGTCTACAGAGCTTTCAGTAGGGAATTTTAGAAGACTATTAGACAGTTAGAAGACATAAATTTTGGAATATGTCAAGTCACTGGGGAATTTGAGATTTAAGATGTGCTATATACCGTGTATCAGATGGTAGAGTCTGGTTATTTCACTGTTAGAAGACAGATTTTGGCACTGGATTTTTTTTTTTGATTGGACACAGGGTTCCTTTGCCCTGCTGTATCTCAAGTCATAGTGTCAGTGTGTGGGTCCTCCTTGTGTTAAACAGAATAATGAGATTTGTTGTCATGATATACTGTGCTTTTGTTATTTGGGGAATGGCCAATTGTACATGTGCAGCTACTAAAATCTGATTATTGAAATGAATGATTGTTCATGATGATATAAAATAACTTATGTAATAAACATGTTTGGAATTGTGTGGAATGGATGTGGAAATTTAATTATAAATAATGTTCCTTCCCGTGTTGCACATCAGCATTTCCTGACTGGAATGCTGATGAGATCACATCCAGGAGTAATGCCTGCGACACTGCAACTAAGATCTGCTTATTGATATTGATCAGCGCACACACACACATCCTGATCCACAGTGGCAGTGCACAGATGTTAAAAAGCTTAAACTATAGATACAGAACCGGCTGATTTAGATTTGACCCAGACAGAAAACAATATACTTTTACCATATAAATCTGTGCACATGATGACCTACACATAGTGGAAGTTTGGAAATGATACCAACCAAGTATATACTTTATTCCCAGTCTTCAAATGGGTTTATTTCCTGAGGTCTCCCAGACCTGCTGGGGGTTGATGGGTACCCAGCATGCTCTTGGCTCTTGTGTTAAGCATAGTTACTAGAGCAGCTTTACTGAAGGTGGCTTGGTGAATCTCATATGCCTACTTAAACTGGTTTGGGATTTTTTTGCATCTGAATGCAAAGGGGGGCCTTTCATTCCCTCTCTAGTCTCCATCCTTTGCTTCGCTTTTCTCTGTCTGGGTCAAATCTAAATCAGCGGGTTCTGTTCTGTAACCTGACACCTGTGTTGTAAAAGCATCTCATTCGGCGCTATCCTGTCCTGTGAGTCATGTGACCTCACATACATTTAGCGCTAAAGATATCCTCCTTCCTCTCACTCTCCATTAGCTTAATAGCACTAGGATAAGTGGCACCTTAACAGGCTCCTCACTATAGTTTAAGCTTTTTAACATCTGTGCACTGCCACTGTGGATCAGGATGTGTGTGTGTGTGTGTGCTGATACTCATTTTTAGATTACATCAGTAGAACAGGAGACCAAGTCAGACAGTGGTAGAAGTATTTACAGTGATGCACATCAAGGGAGAGACAGCTTCACATGCTTCACATAAAGATCCACCAACCACTCTAACTAGGCAAGGAAATAGCCTGACTTTAAGTACAGTTCCAGGTTGATGGAAAGTGGTGTTGGCCTCCCAGTTGACGTGGCCTGCACTGAATCAGTCCATGATTAGTGCCAGCATGGTACACTAGACCAGATAGCCACTGACGCAGGGAAATAGACAGTGCAAATAGTGAAACAACCTAAAAACATGGTATTCCACCTTATATCTAATGACAGAACGACAGTAACAGAATGAGATATAAAAGGTCATATGTGGAAACACTGTTGAGTCAGGCCTAACTCAACATCGTGACATAAAATGCATATTACAACTGCAAATTACTAAAACATACATTCTGATTCCAATACACAATTCCAATGTGTGTGGGTTTGTATGTATGTGTGTCAAAGGTGGAAGAAAAACAGCAAAGGCATATTTGGTATTGTCAGATTAAGAATTTTGTGTGTCTACAATACAATCCTTACATGCAAAATGTATGTCACTGGTTGAGAAGAGCTACCCTGGTCATTTTCTCTTTCAAAATATTTGGTTTTATTGAGGGAAAAGGGAGGAAGCTTATTTGAGGTGAAATGTGTTGCTAAAATTCATAACTCATTTTGCCCTCAAAAGTATTCAAAATTTCACTGTACTGTTGAACTGCATATGAAACGTAAAATTAGTCCAGATTATATCTACTTAATTTTTGCATTTTTCTGAAGAGATACACAAGAGGGCTTTATATCTGAACTCTTAATGTTATTAAAAGTGTCTGTTATTACCCACCTAGCCCACATGGTGTCAGTAAAGCACCAAAAATAGCAGAACCGTAGGACAACAGAAGATGATCAAGAGGACCTGGTTGGTACTTTTTCAGTAAAAAAATCACAGGGTATTCGGTCCATATGGCATTCTTCAGTTGTGTGTCAAAGAGTGGAAACTTTTAAAAGTAAGACAAATAACTGAAACAATACAAAAACATTTCTGTGGCCCTTTTAGCAGCTTGTTAGCCGGTCCCACTTTCACCCTTCGCTTCAGCATGTAGCTCTGCACAAAGCTATTAGCAGCCGTATCCATGACAGCTGATGAGCTGTCTGAATCTTGAAGAAACTGTATATGTGATATTCTCCACATCCACAAACAAGCTTGTCCTCATGTAACGTTAGCCTATCCTAAGCCTAGTAGTAGGACTTGCTTTGTGGCATCAATGCATGCAGCAGTAACGTTGACAACAGCAGTGTAGCCGACATTTAGCTGCCAACTTTAGAGAGCTAAAACTACTAAAAATTAGATGTGTGCCTTAAGTTTGATTGCTATTTTCATGGCATTGTTATTTTTATGAGATATAACTAACTCATTATACGACTTCTAAAAGATTGGACCTGGCTACTTCTGTAGAGGTCTGTGGTCTGTTCTCAGCAAGACCCTCTATAGGTGACCAGAACCATCATGTCCAACTTGGCTGGGCTGATGATGTGACCCATCGCTGACCCCCGCACTTGGTGTTAACTTGGTGGTGTTCACTCACTATGGTTCCGTTAAAATAACACTGAGGTGCTCACTCTGGTTCCATTAACATAACACTGAGGTGCTCACTCTGGTTCCATTAACACTAACACTGAGGTGCTCACTCTGGTTCCATTAACATAACACTGCTCCCTCACTCTCACAAACATAACACTGAGGTGTTCACTCACTCTGGTTCCATTAAAATAACACTGAGGTGCTCACTCTGGTTCCATTAACATAACACTGCTCCCTCACTCTCACAAACATAACACTGAGGTGTTCACTCACTCTGGTTCCATGAAAATAACACTGAGGTGTTCACTCTGGTTCCATTAAAATAACACTGAGGTGCTCACTCTGGTTCCATTAACATAACAGAGGTGTTCACTCACTCTGGTTCCATTCCGCTATTTTCCAAAATAAAGGTAACAAACACAAAGACATCATAGCATATTATATCATATCATATTTTTACATCACATTATACAACATAAACAATGAAATATTAATGCATGCATGCTGTGTCCATAGTCTGCATTCGAAAACCAAAACCGTGTATACGCTGCAAACGTAAAGGTAACTGTGTGAATGAGGCGTTACTCCTAACAATCACAGAATTTTTTTCTGTCATATTTTCTATTTAGCAAGTGGGCCTAGATGGTAATACTTTTATTCTGAGTTGTGGTAATGAATGACCCATGTAAGCTCTGCATGTGGAGCGCTGATTGGCTCTCGGGAGCATCCTGGTTGGATAACTAGAACGCCCAACTCAGCATTTGAAAGGAAAATGTAAAAAGTCAAAAGAATGTTTAAAGTTAAACGGATGTTGTTTCAAATGTCCATAAGTCCACCATGTTCTGTAAATCATGATATCAATATTCACCAGAATAAACCCATTTTTCCATAAGTGAATAGGATGCTCCTGTGTTCTCTTTATGTGGAACTGTTGCCTCACTAAATGCAAGGCCACAGTCTCTCTCCTGTGTGGGTGCGCTGGTGTAGTTTGAGGTCCACCCACAGTAAGCACAGTGGTACATCCCCTGTGTGAGTGTGTATGTTGTGTTGAGACAATGCTCTTGATCGAAACTCTTTCCAAACTGGGTTCAGCGGTAGGGCCTCTCTCCTGTGTGAATGCGCTGGTGTACAGTGAGATTTGTCTTTTGATGAAAACTCTTCCCGCACTGCGAACATTCGTACGACCTTTCTCCATTGTGAATGCGTTGGTGTCGTTTGAGCGTTCCCCAAACTGCGAAGCTCTTGCCACACTGAGTGCAGTGATACGGCCTCTCTCCTGTGTGAGTGCGCTGGTGTTGTTTCAGACATCCCTCTCGAGAGAAGCCCTTGCCACACTGAGTGCAGTGGTACGGCCTCTCTCCTGTGTGAATGAGTAGGTGACCCTCGAGGTGCTTCTTCCGACCAAAGCTCTTGCCACACTGAGTGCACTTAAAGGGCCGTTCTCCTGTGTGAATGCGTTCATGCGCCTTTAAATTCTGGTTGTACGAGAAGCCCTTGCCACACTGAGCGCAGCGGTACGGCTTCTCCCCTGTATGAGAGCGGCGGTGCACAGCAAGCGTGTCCTGTCGACTGAACCTCTGACCGCA
The DNA here is from genome assembly GCA_027481765.1 of Tenualosa thibaudeaui. Taxonomy (NCBI): domain Eukaryota; kingdom Metazoa; phylum Chordata; class Actinopteri; order Clupeiformes; family Clupeidae; genus Tenualosa; species Tenualosa thibaudeaui. Next base: position 1,202,578 of record JAIFZK010000090.1, read on the forward strand.
CACGGTACAGCTGTACGGCCTCTCTCCTGTGTGAGTGCGCTGGTGAACAGTCAGATTGTCCAATCGAATGAAGGTCTTGCCGCAGACAAGGCAGTGGTAAGGTCTCTCTCCTGTGTGAATGCGCTGATGTCTCTCCAGACGCTTGTGGTGAAGGAAGCTCTTGCCACACTGAGCACATTGGTGCAACTTTTCTCCTACAGGTGTGCACTGGTGATCATTCAGTTCCGACTCGATGTGGAAGGTTTTGTCACACACAGAGCAAGGATACTGATTTGATTTTGTCGTCTGTGTGTGTGTTGTGGCAGGGTAGGAAGATGACTCTTGTCCTGTTTAACAGAAAAAGGAACAATCAGATACCAATGAACTGCTGAACAGATAAATCTGGTATGAAATGCAGCAGTGTGACAGTATAACAGTAAAATCCTGTGTAATACAATCCAGAGCCCTGTTGTTTTAGATCACTGGGTGCTGTCCATTGGAAACAGGACAAGAAAATGTTATATAGTATAGACTAGCAGCTAAAGTTAACAGAATAGGGCATAAGAAACTGAAAGTCTCTTCTGAGTTTCTATGCCCCATTTATTTGGTGTTAGCAGCAGGTTCACTATTTAATCATGTTGTATCAAATTTTCTCCTTCTTTTTCATAGCTACAGCACTTGGTGATCTCAACCAACAGGGCTATGAATTTGTTCTCACCAGCTTTCTTATTTATAGGTCAACAAAACAAGAAGTCGGAGGTGCAATGCTTCCTTCACTCAACGTGTGTGTATGTGTGTGTGTGTGTGTGTGTGTCTGTCTGTGTGAAGGTCTAGGGATACAGTGAGCCACAATTAGACAGCTACTGTGTGTGTGTATGTGTGTGTGTGTGTGTACGCGTGTCCTTCTTCCTCTGAGCTCCATACCTGGATGACTGTAGTCTCCATCCTCATCAGCATCTTCATCATTGTCATCATCATCATCTTCAGAGATTGGAGCTTCCAGTGGTTTCTGACCATGACATGAGACCAGCGATGTCTGCGGGTGAGACAAGAATGATCAGTTCATTTGTTGGAGGCAGGACGAGAACTATTACGTTATTTAATAGAGGCAGGGCGAGAACTATTACTTTATTTAATAGAGGCAGGGCGAGAACTATTACATTATTTGATGGAGACAGGGCGAGAACTATTACTTTATTTGATAGAGGCAGGGCGAGAACTATTACTTTATTTGATAGAGGCAGGGCGAGAACTATTACATTATTTGATGGAGACAGGGCGAGAACTATTACTTTATTTGATAGAGGCAGGGCGAGAACTATTACTTTATTTGATAGAGACAGGGCAAGAACTATTACTTTATTTGATGGAGACAGGGCGAGAACTATTACTTTATTTGATAGAGACAGGGCAAGAACTATTACTTTATTTGATAGAGACAGGGCAAGAACTATTACATTGTTTGATAGAGGCAGGGCGAGAACTATTACTTTATTTACTGAAGGGAGCAGTGAGGGGTTAGGGGCCTTACTGAAGGGAGCAGTGAGGGGTTAGGTGCCTTTCTCAAGGGAGCAGTGAGGGGTTAGGGGCCTTGGTCAAGGGAGCAGTGAGTTGTTAGGTGCCTTACTCAAGGGAGCAGTGAGGGGTTAGGGGTCTTACTCAAGGGAGCAGTGAGGGGTTAGGGGCCTTACTCAAGGGAGCAGTGAGGGGTTAGGTGCCTTTCTCAAAGGGAACAGTGAGGGGTTAGGGGTCTTACTCAAGGGAGCAGTGAGGGGTTAGGGGCCTTACTGAAGGGAGCAGTGAGGGGTTAGGTGCCTTTCTCAAGGGAGTAGTGAGGGGTTAGGGGTCTTACTCAAGGGAGCAGTGAGGGGTTAGGGGCCTTACTCAAGGGAGCAGTGAGGGATTAGGTGTCTTACTCAAGGGAGTAGTGAGGGGTTAGGTGCCTTTCTCAAGGGAGCAGTGAGGGGTTAGGGGCCTTGCTCAAGGGAGCAGTGAGGGGTTAGGTGCCTTATTCAAGGGAGTAGTGAGGGGTTAGGGGTCTTACTCAAGGGAGCAGTGAGGGGTTAAGGGCCTTACTCAAGGGAGCAGTGAGGGGTTAGGTGTCTTACTGAAGGGAGCAGTGAGGGGTTAGGTGCCTTGCTCAAGGGAGCAGTGAGGGGTTAGGTGCCTTGCTCAAGGGAGCAGTGAGGGGTTAGGTGCCTTGCTCAAGGGAGCAGTGAGGGGTTAGGTGCCTTATTCAAGGGAGTAGTGAGGGGTTAGGGGTCTTACTCAAGGGAGCAGTGAGGGGTTAAGGGCCTTACTCAAGGGAGCAGTGAGGGGTTAGGTGTCTTACTGAAGGGAGCAGTGAGGGGTTAGGTGCCTTTCTCAAGGGAGCAGTGAGGGGTTAGATGCCTTGCTCAAGGCCACTTCAGCCATGGTCCACTAAACCACTCAATACCCAACCCTACCTGAGCTTGCAGATAGTATTGATATATTGTTGTTGATGTATCGGATTCAGTTTATCGGTTTTAGATTATCAGATGACTTGGTTTGTAGATACATCAGATTTAGCTTTTTAGATTACATGGGTTTGCAGATATATCTGTTTTAGCTTGTAAGTAGCAGACAGATCTATTTCAGTCCCAAACCAGCAAGATCAGCTGCTGCAATAATATGTAAAACACCCCAACTCAAAAACTGCATATAACTGTGACTGCAATATTATGTAAAACACCAAAACTGAAAAACTGAACCTCAATGTTTTCAGTTTTTACTGCAGCTGAACGGATGGTCTGTTCTGCTTGGGCATCAGCTGTTTCTGCAGGAAGAACAGATTTTAGGAGATTCCTCTTTACATGTATTCATTCAGCAGAAGCCCTCTAAATGAACAAACACATGATCGAATAAATGTGTGTGTGTGTGTGTATACACTTTTGTTCTCATCCACCCGTTCTTACCAGACTGACTGCATTCTCCATATCCATATCCTTGGTTCTCTTCTTTAATCTGAGAGATCAGCGGTTCTGACCAGACCAGCGACTCCTCTGTTGTTGCCAATGGTTCTGATTGGAGAGGAGAGCTAGGACTCTTAATTTGCTGCAAAATATAACAGAGCATGGAAGAGTGTGTGAGTGTATTTGTACATATTTCCATGTTTTTGTATGTGTGTGTACTCTACATAAGAGTATGTGACGTGTGTATACTCCACATGATAGTATGTGACCAGAATCTCACAGTGTCTGTGTGTGTGTGTGTGTCTCACCTTGAGGTGATTCTCTCCAACCTGCCACCACCCATTCACACCCCAAAGGGTCCTGTAGTAGAAGGAAAAGTATTTTGGGGAGAAGTCAAATTCACTGCAAGTTCCCAAACCCCAATTGTACTCCTAAATGCTTCCATCAAAACAAGTGAACAGAAAGACTAACACTGAAAGAATGGATAGCAATCAAAACAAACAAAAACATCTAAATTTACAAAAGTTTCCAAGAAGCAAATAGTGTGCAGTGTGGGGCTGAGTTTAAGAATCCTACAGTTTTTTGTCAGTTTCTGCACTGCCAGCAACATCTACTCCAAACATAGTAGGCTAATAAAAATAGAATATAGCTGGGTGGTGTTCCAAATAGCTGGATGGTGTTCCATATAGCTGCTTGGTGTTCCAAATAGCTGGGTGGTGTTCCAAATAGCTGGGTGGTGTTCCATATAGCTGGGTGGTGTTCCAAATAGCTGGGTGGTGTTCCAAATAGCTGGGTGGTGTTCCATATAGCTGGGTGGTGTTCCAAATAGCTGGGTGGTGTTCCAAATAGCTGGGTGGTGTTCCAAATAGCTGGGTGGTGTTCCAAATACAAACTTCCACAGGCTTGGACATGTTATGGGAGAAATATTGAGCCGATTGATCTGACCTTAATCCTCTTTTTATTACTGATGATGCCAGCTTCTGTAACCCATCTAGAAATAGGTGCATGATGAACGAAACTTTATCCACATACCTAATGTTGCTGAGGGTCACGCATAATGGTTTGTAAACTGGGTATAATGGTAATGGTTTGTAAACTGGGTGTAATGGTAATGGTTTGTAAACTGGGTGTAATGGTGCGTAAACTGGGTGTAATGGTAATGGTGCGTAAACTGGGTGTAATGGTGCGTAAACTGGGTGTAATGGTAATGGTTTGTAAACTGGGTGTAATGGTTTGTAAACTGGGTGTAATGGTAATGGTTTGTAAACTGGGTGTAATGGTAATGGTGCGTAAACTGGGTGTAATGGTTTGTAAACTGGGTATAATGGTAATGGTTTGTAAACTGGGTGTAATGGTAATGGTTTGTAAACTGGGTGTAATGGTAATGGTTTGTAAACTGGGTGTAATGGTAATGGTTTGTAAACTGGGTGTAATGGTAATGGTTTGTAAACTGGGTGTAATGGTGCGTAAACTGGGTGTAATGGTAATGGTGCGTAAACTGGGTGTAATGGTGAGTAAACTGGGTGTAATGGTAATGGTTTGTAAACTGGGTGTAATGGTAATGGTTTGTAATCTGGGTGTAATGGTAATGGTTTGTAAACTGGGTGTAATGGTGCGTAAACTGGGTGTAATGGTAATGGTTTGTAAACTGGGTGTAATGGTAATGGTTTGTAAACTGGGTGTAATGGTAATGGTTTGTAAACTGGGTGTAATGGTAATGGTTTGTAAACTGGGTGTAATGGTAATGGTTTGTAAACTGGGTGTAATGGTAATGGTTCGTAAACTGGGTGTAATTGTAATGGTTTTTAAACTTGTTGTATTGGTAATGGTTTGTAAACTGGGTGTAATGGTAATGGTGCGTAAACTGGGTGTAATGGTAATGGTTTGTAAACTGGGTGTAATGGTAATGGTTTGTAAACTGGGTGTAATGGTAATGGTTTGTAAACTGGGTGTAATGGTAATGGTTTGTAAACTGGGTGTAATGGTGCGTAAACTGGGTGTAATGGTAATGGTTTGTAAACTGGGTGTAATGGTAATGGTGCGTAAACTGGGTGTAATGGTAATGGTTTGTAAACTGGGTGTAATGGTGCGTAAACTGGGTGTAATGGTATGTAAAGTGGGTCTAAGGGTAATGGTATGTAATCTTGTTGTAATGGAAATGGTTAGTAATGTGGGTGTAATGGGAATGGATTGTAATCTGGGTGTAATGGGGCGTAAACTGGGTGTAATGGTAATGGTTTGTAAACTGGGTGTAATGGTAATGGTTTGTAAAATGGGTGTAATGGTAATGGTTTGTAAACTGGGTGTAATGGTGCGTAAACTGGGTGTAATGGTAATGGTTTGTAAACTGGGTGTAATGGTAATGGTGCGTAAACTGGGTGTAATGGTAATGGTTTGTAAACTGGGTGTAATGGTGCGTAACCTGGGTGTACTGGTAATGGTTTGTAAACTGGGTGTAATGGTAATGGTTTGTAAACTGGGTGTAATGGTAATGGTTTGTAAACTGGGTGTAATGGTGCGTAAACTGGGTGTAATGGTAATGGTTTGTAAACTGGGTGTAATGGTAATGGTTTGTAAACTGGGTGTAATGGTGCGTAAACTGGGTGTAATGGTAATGGTTTGTAAACTGGGTGTAATGGTGCGTAAACTGGGTGTAATGGTAATGGTTTGTAAACTGGGTGTAATGGTAATGGTTTGTAAACTGGGTGTAATGGTAATGGTTTGTAAACTGGGTGTAATGGTGCTTAAACTGAGTGTAATGGTAATGGTTTGTAAACTGGGTGTAATGGTAATGGTTTGTAAACTGGGTGTAATGGTAATGGTGCGTAAACTGGGTGTAATGGTTTGTAAACTGGGTATAATGGTAATGGTTTGTAAACTGGGTGTAATGGTAATGGTTTGTAAACTGGGTGTAATGGTAATTATTAGTTAAATAGGGGTAATGGTTCGTAAACTGGGTGTAATGGTTTGTAAACTGGGTGTAATGGTTTGTAAACTGGGTATAATGGTAATGGTTTGTAAACTGGGTGTAATGGTAATGGTTTGTAAACTGGGTGTAATGGTGCGTAAACTGGGTGTAATGGTAATGGTGCGTAAACTGGGTGTAATGGTAATGGTTTGTAAACTGGGTGTAATGGTAATGGTTTGTAAACTGGGTGTAATGGTAATGGTGCGTAAACTGGGTGTAATGGTAATGGTTTGTAAACTGGGTGTAATGGAACAGGATAGTAAGATCGTGGTAATGGTAAAGGTTGGTAAACTGGGTGTAATGGTAATGGTTTGTAAACTGGGTGTAATGGTAAAGGTTTGTAAACTGGGTGTAATGGTGCGTCAAAACGGAGTAAAGGTAATGGTTTGTAAACTGGTTGTAATGGTAATGGTTTGTAAACTGGGTGTAATGGTAATGGTTTGTAAACTGGGTGTAATGGTAATGGTTTGTAAACTGGGTATAATGGTAATGGTTTGTAAACTGGGTGTAATGGTAATGGTTTGTAAACTGGGTGTAATGGTAATGGTTTGTAAACTGGGTGTAATGGTAATGGTTTGTAAACTGGGTGTAATGGTTTGTAAACTGGGTGTAATGGTAATGGTTTGTAAACTGGGTGTAATGGTAATGGTGCGTAAACTGGGTGTAATGGTAATGGTTTGTAAACTGGGTGTAATGGTTTGTAAACTTGGTGTAATTGTAATGGTTTGTAAACTGGGTGTAATGGTAATGGTTTGTAAACTGGGTGTAATGGTAATGGTTTGTAAACTGGGTGTAATGGTAATGGTGCGTAAACTGGGTGTAATGGTAATGGTTTGTAAACTGGGTGTAATGGTAATGGTTTGTAAACTGGGTGTAATGGTAATGGTTTGTAAACTGGGTGTAATGGTAATGGTTTGTAAACTGGGTGTAATGGTAATGGTTTGTAAACTGGGTGTAATGGTAATGGTTTGTAAACTGGGTGTAATGGTAATGGTTTGTAAACTGGGTGTAATGGTAATGGTGCGTAAACTGGGTGTAATGGTAATGGTTTGTAAACTGGGTGTAATGGTAATGGTCCATTAGCAAGGTAAGTAGTCTACTGTCGTCGCTGCCCTGATGTCATTACAAGACGCTCCTGGTCACATGCGATTAAACATTTAACTTTCATTTATCAATCTGTGCTGTTTGTGTGCGTGGTGCTGTGTGTGTGAGTGAGTGTGTGTGTGTGTGTTTGTGTGTGAGGGTAAGTGTTGGTCTTTCATTTATTGATCTGTGCTGTTTGTGTGTGTGTGAGTGTTTGTGTGAGTGTAAGTGTTGGTCTTCGTGTGTGTGTGTGAGTGTTTGTGTGTGTGTGTGTGTGAGTGAGTGTGTACATACCTATTACTGTGAGGGTGAAACTGCTGGTGCAGGCCTCTTAATTCGTTCTTCAGGACAGTCACAGTCTGAAACACCCACCCACACAATCAGTTATTACAGAGTAAACACCCACCCACACAATCAGTTACTACAGAGTAAACACCCACACACACAATCAGTTACTACAGAGTAGCTCCACAATCAGTTACTACAGAGTAAACACCCACACACACAATCAGTTACTACAGAGTAAACACCCACACACACAATCAGTTACTACAGAGTAAACACCCACACACACAATCAGTTATTACAGAGTAAACACCCACACACACAATCAGTTACTACAGAGTAAACACCCACACACACAATCAGTTATTACAGAGTAAACACCCACACACACAATCAGTTACTACAGAGTAAACACCCACACACACAATCAGTTATTACATAGTAACCACCCACCCACACAATCAGTTACTACAGAGTAAACACCCACACACACAATCAGTTACTACAGAGTAACTCCACAATCCAACCAAGTGAGCCACAAACACTAGACACACACTCTCTCTCTCTCACACACACACACACACACCTGGTTTGCCTGTGTCAGTGAGTTGTCTTTCTCCTCCAGGTGTTTCTGTAGTTTGTCGATCTTCAGCTTCAGCCGTTTGTTTGCCTCCACCTGCTCTGTCAAGCTCCGCCCAGTCTCCGCCTCCCTCTCCTCCAGACGGCGAATCAGCACACAGAGCTCCTGGTTCCTTCCTACTTCATACTGAAAATAAACACATAGCACAAAACACTCACACAACACAGACCTCCTCTTGAGGTTTAAATTTTAAATTTAAATTGGTGGTGGTGTGTGTGTGTGTGTGTGTGTATGGTGGTAAGTCTGTGTGTGTGGAAGTGGTGGTGGTAGTGTGTGTGTGCATTTACATTTACATTTAGGCAATTAGCAGACGCTTTTATCCAAAGCGACTTACAAGAGAGGATAACATTCAAGCTACAACACAATTAAAAAACTAACAAAGAGTGCATATTGCTAAGTTGAAAGTGCAATAGTGCAGAGAAATTGTTATGTGCATTCTCAAAATTTACACCAGGAGATATTCTTGGAAGAGCTGGGTCTTCACGAGTTTCTTGAAGGTGGAGAGGGTATCAGTTGAGAGTTTACACAACACAGACAAGGGTCCTCTTGATGTTTGCTGGGGTGCAAATCTATCTGACAGCAGGGAGGTAGCCAGCCCAGACTAGCACCGCCTATTGATTCTACTCAATATCACATTTCAATACAGAACTAGTCAGATACTGTAGAATGGTAGAACAACAGAGGCTATGTCATTGGCGGGAAGGCTCACGACCAAACAATTGTGAATAGCATCCCCAGGACATCTCCATGTTCACAGAAAGCATCTGCATACCAGGAAGCTAACATAATATACTGTGTGCCCATTGAGAGGAAGCTAACATTACATACTGTATGCCCATTGAGAGGAAGCTAATATAATATACTGTGTGCCCATTGATAGGAAGCTAACATTACATACTCTATGCCCATTCAGAGGAAGCTAACATAATATACTGTCTGCTCATTGATAGGAAGCTAACAATATACTGCCTACTCATTGATAGGAAGCTAACATTACATATTGTATGCCCATTCAGAGGAAGCTAACATAATATACTGTGTGCCCATTGAGAGGAAGCTAACATTACATACTGTATGCCCATTCAGAGGAAGCTAACATAATATACTGTCTGCTCATTGATAAGAAGCTAACATTACATACCGTATGCTCATTGAGAAGAAGCTAACATTACATACTGGATATTGATAGGAAGCTAGCACAATATACTGTGTGCCCATTGAGAGGTGCCAAACTCTTTGTACAAAGTGAAACAATGTGAAAGTCTGATTCTGAAAGTCTGATCAGGGACGGGTATTCCAAGAAGGTCATGCAGCCTGGAGTCCTCGTGGAGCACCCTACTCTGTTAGCTGGTTTGCCAGTCCTTCTAGGTCACTGGTTCTCAAACTGGGGTTCAGGGACCTCCGGGGGTCCGCAGCATGTTACCATGGGGTCCATGAAAAAGTTTGTTACAAATATATATATAATTGACTTATGAGGAGAAAAATACTAGAGATCAGTATAGAACCCAATTGCATTGGGTTTATATAATACCCCCGCCAGCATTAGTAACAGTAACATTAGTGACAAGTTAGCCTACATGATACATTACATCAATCTGTCAAAACACTTTCCTTAGAGATTTGCTAACAGCAAGCAAAATGAATATTATTAGTTATATTATAAACAAACTGTATTTTTTAAACACAGTAGGCCTACATTTTTACAAAAAATATAAATCCTTTTAAAACTGCATTGTCAAGTTTTGCCAAATGATAACATGCATATTTAAAAATGTTGTGGTACTTGTGATATGTTTTTAGAATAAGAAAAATAAATAGCCATAAACTGACATGGTTACATTTTATTATGAGGATATGATCATGATAGGTCTTTGAAAAAAAAACTTATGCTCCATGAAGCATCCCTGGCCCAATAAAGTTTGAGAAACCCTGTTCTAGGTTAACTACACCAGGTTTATCACTTAACCACAAATTTGGAATTCCCCTGATCTAAATGGAGTGTGTGTCTTACCTGTAATGCTTGTGTGATGCATTGAGTGGCCTTCTCCAGGTCCATGCCGGCTTGTGTGTGTGTGTGTGTGTCTTACCTGTAATGCTTGTGTGATGCATTGGGTGGCCTTCTCCAGGTCCATGCAGGCTTGTGTGTGTGTGTGTGTGTGTCTTACCTGTAATGCTTTTGTGATGCATTGAGTGGCTTTCTCCAGGTCCATGCAGGCTTGCTTGTGGGTCATGTCCATACATCGCTCATCCATCTACAGACACACATAACCACAGACAATTCAATGAGACTTTGCCATAACGTCTTGATTAATCCTACTACAACGAAAACACAACCCCTCAAAATACCTTGTTTCATACAACAAATCTATCCTAACCCTCTGTCTCGGTTTTAAACGTTACAGGAACCGCCTACTGCCTCATGCACCGCCGACAACGCCCGTCACAGAATAGGAAAAATATTTGAGTCTTAGTCAACATTATTTTCTTCCGAAACATCTCAACACAAGTGCAGAAAACTAACACTATAGCTTGTTTTGTTTCTCTTCTTCGACTGACGCCTTTGGAGGGTTACGTGGATCATACAGACATACCACCATCTAGCGTCCAGAAGGAAAAATCGATGATGTGTCCTGGCGTTTTGCCATAGCTGGTCCAATTTGCACTTTAAGCCAAGATTTTTGTCCTTTCGTGGTAAAAACTGTAATTGCTGTAATTGAATTTCAATAAACGAAAAATACGTATGAACCTGACAGCTGCGAAAGGCTGTGTAGGTCTCAGCTGAGTGAAGGCACATGATATCTCTGTCGCAGTGTTGAGGCTCTCAAAAGGAGTCATTTTAACAAATGAATATTTTAATATATTTTGATATATAAATATTTTCTTAGTTTTCTTGTAGGTGGGAAGTGATATTACAGTTAACTAATCTTACGTCATCTTTGAATCTGACAGTACTGTTTGACCAAAGTTTGACCAAATAGCAAATTGCTGAATTCGGCTACTTTTTTATTATTATTTCAAGTGCCCCCAAGTCTTAATGTATTTTAACAAGCTTTCTGACAAGGAATCTGAAGAGAGGAAAATAGGCCTGATGTGAGATTGAAGAAGCAGACATCAGCGAACCCAACTACCTACGTTTTGCAACCTATTAAAGGGATTATATAGAGTGAATTAATCCGTGGCCCTGTGGATTGCCGTTGCTGAGCGGGTTTGGTTTTCCTGTGCCCCCATCAGTTAGCATTAGCTTCCAGTTTGCAAATTTGGTCAACATTGTAGCAAATGCTGTTGTTCTTATACCTACCGACAGTACTCGGCAACCTCAAACAGTTGTCTAGTACATACTATATGTCTGGGGTGAGTTTTCCAAATGTTTAATTGCTTACTAAGTTAATACTAATTTGCATTGACAGGTTAATGGTAGGACCCTATGTGCCTAAATTATGAACAGATAAGCATTCATCTTCAGTGCAAACTTAAAAATACATGAAACATTTCATTTTCTGTGCCGGCCACGATGTGATTGCTTATTTGGGCTTCAGAACCACGGATAAGGTCCGATCACGCGAACATGTCAGAGGATTGGCAGAGGAACATTAGCCTAATGGGACCGGACTGTAAAACGTGACAATAATGATTTCACATGTTATGTAAAGTAACGAATTATACAGCTAAATAAACAGTTTGCTCTGATGTCGAATTTCATGTGGCCTTTTCGGTTTCCCTGTTGGCGCGTCATCTGCAGTCGTCCACATCTCTGCGAACCTTTCCGCAGTGAACGAACACACGTCTGGCCCAATGACAGCGATGTATGACTTAGTTGGATGTTGACTTTGTCTTTTTTGTGCTGGTCCTGTGAAGTAGGACGATGACGTGGCTGCTGTGAACGCGTTTCATTTTCCCTCGTTTTTTTTATCAGTTCCGCGTAGAATGCATAAACAGTGTATTTATGTGCATGGGGACGTTCGCGAACAACGAGATTACCGACAATTCGGGTCAGGTTAAAACAAGGGTGTCAAACTCATTTTGGTCCAGGGGCCCCATACAACTGCATATGAGCTCAAGGGGGCCGGAGATAAAAAATGTGCTAAAAACAAGTGCAATAGAAAATCTTTTTTATTTAAAGAACTTAAAATAGCACTAAAATAGCATTTCTGTAAATATTTGTAACATAATCATACTTTGTTGAAACAACACTTTGTAGGACATTATTATGGGCTATTTTGGTTTGTTCCTTGAATTTCAAGTTAATGCCGGGCACTTCTGATAGGGTGAGCCAGCTGTCAATCATAGTGGCACCTGCCCACGTTGGCCCTTATGTGGCTACGTGCCTATCAAAGAACCAAGCCTTCATTAGCGCCCGCTACACATGCGGTGTGCACAGAGGCGGCGCGCTGCGTCACGATATTATAAAAAAAATAATAGTTATATTTTATTAAAAATGGGCCGCGGGCCGGATGAAAAAGCTAGGCGGGACGGATGTGGCCTGCGGGCTGCATCTTTGACACCCCTGGGTTAAAAGTTAGTAGACTACCAACCATGTAGATTATAGCTGTGTAAGAAACTGGCACATCTTGATTTCAATTTCAATCCTTTTTATTATTAGTTTTATCCCCCCCGAGGATAAAATTCATTCAGCAGAGATAAAAACCAGAGGGGTCGCACCCTGGGCCTACTTATGATTTGATAGCAAATGTTGTTTAGGCAACTAAATAGGATTTTATGCAACCAACTGTGCAACCAACTTTTATGCAACCAACTGTGCAACCAACTTTTATGCAACCAACTGTGAATATTATTAATTGAGTTTACATAACACACTTGACAGAAACCACAAAAAGATTTATTGTTCTCAATCACACATGAAAGAAAAAAATATCAAACCCAAACAAAATAGTTTGTAAAGTGTAACATGGTTTTGAGAAATTAAGGAATGTAATAGAGGTTCTGATTATGTAACCTGATGACTGAAATTACTGTCGTTACAGATCTATCTTACTGAAACTTTTGCTGGTGGTTCTAAGGTTTCCGTGGATGGAAATAATGTAGTCCTCCGAACCCGCCGAGAGTTCTGCAGTTAGGGCTCGTCATGGCCATCATTCTCTGGTGTGTAGTCCTCCGTACCCGCCGAGAGTTCTGCAGTTAGGGCTCGTCATGGTCATCATTCTCTGGTGTGTAGTCCTCCGTACCTGCCGAGAGTTCTGCAGTTAGGGGTCGTCGTGGTCATCATTCTCTGGTGTGTAGTCCTCCGTACCCACCGAGAGTTCTGCAGTTAGGGGTCGTCATGGTCATCATTCTCTGGTGTGTAGTCCTCCGAGAGTTCTGCAGTTTGGCAGAACTTGAGAGTTCCCCAACAGCTGTGGCATGCATGCCCCCTTCAACTGACTTCTTTCCTGACTGGTGGCTCATGTTCAGCGGAGGGGTGGGGATCTCCGCTATCTATCGCTGTATGGTGTGAGATTGAAGAAGCAGACATCAGCGAACCCAACTACCTACGTTTAGCAACCTATTAAAGGGATTATATAGAGTGAATTAATCCGTGGCCCTGTGGATTGCTGTTGCTGAGTGGGTTTGGTTTTGCTGTGCTCCATCAATTAGCATTAGCTTCCAGTTTGCAAATTTGTTCTACATTGTAGCAAATGCTGTTGTTCTTATACCTACCGACAGTACTCAGCAACCTCAAAGAACAGTTGTCTAGTACATACTATATGTCTAGGGTGAGTTTTCCAAAAGTTTAGTTGCTTACTAATTTGTATTAACAGGTACTTACATCTCTCTCGGCTTTTCCCACGGACAGTTGGAACTGACCCTTTGTTGAGGAGAATCATGTTGGCTAATCCTAGTTTATACTGTCCGAGGTTGGCGAAGCAGTCATCTTTGAAATGGTTGGCACACACCATCACTCTGCCAACTTTCTCTGGGACTTGGCCGTCAAAAATGAAATCCAGCCACGCCGCTCTTCTCTCCTCAGCTGCTGGGAGCCGATGTAGAGACTTGTGCCGGTCTGTGCAACCAACAACACTACACTTTAAGTGTGGAACAGAAGAGCCTGAAGCATAAGCTTGCTCTCGCAGCCTCACCTGGTGGACAGATATTTTCAGGTTAGAGGGTGGTGTTATTCAAATATCTCTAAACAAAATGAAGAGTGTGCGTGCATGTGTGTGTGTTTGTGTGTGGTGGTGGATGGTGTGTGTGCGTTTGTGTTTGAGTGTGGAACCGAAGTACTTGCCTATGAAGTACTTGCCTATCTATTCCAGGTCAGTGTGTGGTGTCTGTAGGAAAAAGAGTGAGCAAATATAACTATAACTGAGACAGAATAATGGGACGGCAGCTAACATTAACTGAATTAAATAACGGAGTCATGTAGGTGTATTGGTATAGATTGGGCATAAGTAATGTCAGCAGTTGTGATGTAAAAGCAATGGGCTATGCTTCCTTATTCACTCTCATGCTTTATGGCCATTTCTGTTTTGTGGCCATCATCAATAGCCTAGAAATCTAGCAGTAGCAAATAGTTCAGTCGGTACATCTAGCCATGAGCCACTGGGCCTCAGTAGGTCTTCTTCCAAGGTTTGGTCGGACCAATCACATCACTCTGTTCTTAGAATCATCTAGATGTACCTTAGCAGTATGTTATCAGTGTGCAGAGGCAGTTTGAAAAACAGCTACTGATCACCTGTGTGCACAGGGCAAGCATCAGGATGATCAAATATGTCCAGTATTTAGCTTTTATGTTGGTAAACAATTGTAATGAGGCTAGAGCGACAAGCTAACTATGAAATAAACCCTGAACTGGCAAGGAAAATGGAAAACTTATTAATTAGACTTGCCTTGGATAGTAAACTAGCATAACTACACTATACAGCCAGTAGGCTATTTATGCTTAATATCAATCTGCCACCATTTAGGCAAAAAAAATCAGTTCCCTAAATACAAGGATGTCAATTAAAGTAAAAAAAAAAAAACGTTTAACAAAATTGAGTTCCAAAAACTTTTAACTTCAGAAAACAAGAGGAATCATGTGAAGATTCCTGCAAACCT